>JASANE010023700.1:0-39091 GCA_030248225.1 Trileptium ribeirensis
ACATTGAGAAGTTTTGCAGCATGGAAGACATTGGTATGGGCAGTCTACCAAATCTGCTGTCGGGTGATGATGAAGTGCTAGCATGTCACAGTGTCACATTCCTACAAGCAGATGATGGTCGTTACATGTCCAGATGATCATGGAAATACCCAGGTGTTGAGTTTCCGGACAATTTCAGCCTGGCGTTTGGCCGATTGTGTTCGTTGTTGAAACGCTTGTCAGCCAATCCTAATATCATGGAGTCCTATCAGTAGACGATGGATGATTTTTGCAATTAAACAAAGGATTCACTGAAGTCACCCCAGTTCACATCTCTGAGACAAAAGTGTACCACGTGCATCATCATTGTGTGATCACTCCACCCAAAGCAACAATCAAGGTGAGGGTTATCTTCGACGCCTCGTCCAAATCACAATCAAGCGTCCCGAGTCTCAATGAGTATTTTCATCGAGGTCTGATTTTTCTGGGGCATCTGTCGTTTCGATCTTTTTGGATTGAGTGACGTGGAGGAAGATTTTCTCCAAATAAGCCTGCACGACGATGAACGTGATGTATCACGTTTTATGTGGATCAAACACCCTTCTGCGCCTCCACTGGGCGATAACTTAATTGTCTACCGCTTCACTCGAATCACTTTCGGGATCATATCTAGTCCGCTCGTTCTGGAGAACACGATGTATCAACATCTGTTGAAGACTAATAGCGATGTCGTTCGCAATCCTCAAGGGTCACTCTGTCGACAATGTTATAACTGGTGAAAATAACGATGAAGCAGCTATTAAACACTATCGCGAAGAAAAAGAAATCTTCGAATCCGCCAAAATGACTTATTAGTGGTACACCAATTCCAGCATTGTTCATGCAAAGACAAAGGGATCGACCTCCAGCCTAAGATCCTTGGTCTACGATGGCATTGCGGAAAGGACGTTCTACGCTGCGACTCAACCAAAGAATATCAACGTTCCGTCACAACCAAGCGAGAAGTTTTGAAGAAGCGTTCTCAAATCTTGGACCCGATGGGATTTTTGCACCCATTACCGTGTCCGGAAAAATGATGATTCAGGATTTGTGGAAACTTGGTTTTGGGTGGGACGAGCCGTTGCCTCAAGCATTGTGTTAGCGATGGTTCAAGTTAGCAGCAAATCTTCAGCATATTTCAGAGCCTGAAATACCTGGATTTATCGGATTATCCGTAAAGTGCAATGTTCAGTTGCATGATTCTGCGACGCATCATCAAAGGCGTGCGCTGCTGTGATATACTTGAGACTTACAACTGAAGAAAATGTTATATGCAACTTGATGATGCCAAAAACCAGGTTGGCGCTCATCAATACTGCTCAAACGATTTATCGTCTGGACTTGATTGCTGTAGTACTCGGTGTCCGACTGCTACAATATGTTTCAGAACAAACCAGTCTGACAATTGACGAAAAGTTCCCGTGCACTGACTCGCAGTGCACTTTGCATTAAATCCTGTGTGAAAAAGTATACGCTCGTTTTGTGGAAAACAGACTGCAAGAGATCCGGAAATATCAGGAGTTCAGTTTAAATATGTCCCAAATGAGTAAAATCCAAGCGGACCTGTCCTCTCGGGGCTTCAATTGTGCAACACTGTGTTCGAATAGTCTGTGGTGGAAAGGCCCCAATTGGTTACAATCAAATGACCAGTGCCTGGCCATCTTTCGAACCTGTTGCGCCTCCTCCGATAGATGAGCAAAGCCTGGTCGTGAAAGACGAATCTCCAGCTCCGGATAAAATCATTGACGAACCTAAATTTTCATCGCTGTCCCATCTCCAGCGGTCAACTTCATATGTTCTTCGTTTCGTGAAAAATTTGCGAAACCCCAAGGAACGTCTATTCGGACCCCTTAAATAAAATGAGCTAAAAATGCCCAACTGTTTTGGGACAGAACAATTCAACAAAAGTTGCGGACTTTGTCCCCGGACTTGATTTCGTTCAGTGGCCCAACGTGGTCAAGCGGTGTCGGCCGACAGTTAAACTTGCTTAAAGATCCTGATGGTCTTCTGCATTGTTCGGAATAGATTTCTGAGGGGGCCTTTTTTATGCAGCAATCTACCCCATTTTACTATCTAAACGATCCCATTTTACTGATCTGGTGTTCCAAGAGTGCCATTTCAGTATTCTTCATTCTGGCACGGCGCACACCCTTGCTAATGTGCGACAACAATATTGGGTAATCAACTGCCGAAGCGTTGTCTGTCGTATGGTCTGCAGCTGTCGTGTTCTGTGGGTGGGAGGGTGGACCGTTTCGTGTACCACCACTGACATCATTTCCAAAAACTCGCGTCACGGAAAAAAATCCCTATCGTCAACACTGGGATAGAGATTATTTGAGCCCACTAATGGTCAAAAATAAAGACACATCTGCTCGAAAAGTTTGGGTCGTTTTGTTCACTTGCATGGTTCTGCGTGCCATTCATTTGGAGGTCGCTGATGATTTGGCCGCCGAGCAATTTTTGATGTTTTTGCGCCGTTTCTGCGCATTGTATGGTGTGCTTCAGTTGATTGTTTCTGACAATGCACCTCAATCTCATTCGGCTGATAAAGCGTCGCGAAGTACAAGGCTTCGAAAGCAACAACGGCATTGAATGGCAGTCCATTGTGCAGTGCGTTCCATGGATGGGAGAGTTTTATGAGAGATTGATAGGGGTGGTGAAGCGTTGCCTAAAAAGTCTTTGATCGGCGTGCTGGCGACGTCTGGTGAGCTGATCACTTTTTTCATTGAGATAGCTGTCTCCCTCAACTCTCGCAGCCTTGTTTATGTTCAAAATGAAGTCGGCTCTTTGTCATTGACCACAGCTGACTTTCTGATGAAAGCAGCGAAGTGGTCTCCGCTTCGGTTTGACAGTTCAGGTGACGATTTTTCGCTGCAAAACACCAGCCCGGATGATTTGGTTGCTAAAAGGCACCTTTTGCAAATGATTGTGGATCGTTTCTGGAGCCACTGACAGAATCAGTACGTGCTGCGTCTTCGAGAGCGATTGTCATCCCATTACCAGCGTAACTGCAGTTCTAGTGTTCTAAAGTCGGTTCTGTGGTTTTAATCAAAGACAATCCGCCGAGGATACAGTGAAACTTTGGTAGGATTAGCCACCTACATACCATCAAAGATGGTCCAGTGCGCTGTGCCACTTTGACACTCAGCAATGGGGCAAACACTCGTCGCCCCATCAAGCTACTGTTCCCTTTGGAGTTTGATTCCGGAACCGCTATCGACTCGACTGATGATCAAAAACGTTAGCATGTGTCATGTACACAGAATTCTGCTCCGAGGCGTAAAGATGCCCTTGCTGCTGAAAAACGTTTTTAGCAGAATTCTGATGTCGATTCTAATGACGGTTCGGCAAATTTTTGTGGGAAAGGACAAAGCGTTGTTGCGTTACTACATCCATCACTGCGTGCAAGTGGGCTAATTCCGTGTAACATCCATCAAACAGGCCCGTTGGTTCGTGACGCTGGGTTAGTGTGCGCAATTTCGTTTTTCGGAGGAACTACTGAGTTACGAAGCCGTTTGCGTCAAACCCGGCCTCTGCTCAACCTGGGTCGACCAACGTGGAGTCTATCCCAGGAGGGGCCTCATCACCAACGCCCAAACGATATACCGAGAAATCCTCCTTGACCAGCTGGATCAACCTAATAAAGAAATCCGGGCCACGTTTCAATATTAATCTCGAATGGATGGGTTAACCGAGTTTGTCGTGTGTTGCGCCAATGATGAGCTTGTCTGGTCCCGCGGTGTCCGCGAGACAGTCGCTGGAAAAAATGGGATGATTCGGTTAGGTTTCAATCTCTACGGCACGGTCCTCAACGATATGTTCTGGTATTGGTTGGGGACGACCGCTGTGGCTCCAAGTGGGGCATCGAGACCCTGCTTCGATTGGTCAAGCGAGGATTGGTGTCAAACTTTCCTTTCCAAAAGACAATATTTTCCTGTCCTAATCAATTTGTTCCGAAATCAAGCATATCGACGGGGGTGATATTATTCACATTTCCGGAGCGGTGTTCTCAAACTTGATTGAGGCTGCGCGTACTTACCGAGTCGGACAGTACGGAATCAACATTGCTAATTGCGAAGTGAATGTCTCCAAACGTAGGTCACTAATTTGGGAAATAGAATTTCAGATGCTTTCTGAGTTCTTGAAAAGGCTGTCCTCCCGGTCCGGGTCGCCTACCGTGCTTTTCAGGGGTGATCTTCCTGTACCGCGGTCCAAAGGTGTGGAGATGTTCAATCAAACGATGGCCTCGCGTCTGCAGCGACTGTCTGACGTTATCTTTGTTAATTGGAGCGACAACGGAGGGTATCAGCTCGTCGTCGATGGCCACTTTGAGGACTAGTACCACTGCATGGATGACGCCGATGGATTTCATCTGGGCCCTATCGGGATTCTGATAATGTGGTAAAATTGGGGCCCAGTAGTTCCGATGTTACGTTGTGTCGCCTACAAATTGACCTCGGTACGATACGCTGACGATTTAATACCCATCGGGTCAATCTGGGTTGGAACTTTGGGCCTCCGGAGTGTTGTGATGTGACTCGGTCATTTAAGTCAATTGTGGTGATACTGAATATGCATAACTGAGTGTAGCTAATTTTTGGATATTATTGTATACAGTTGTTACGGTTGTTATTCTATTTTTTTCGATTGCGATTTGTGTCACTACTGAAATAGAGTGGTTATATTTACGGACTTTGTTATCTTTGTTTGAACAGCGTTTTTGTTTGTTTTCCGTAAATAATTCGCAAATGGGACTAACAGCGTAAAAATATACTATACCGGTGGAGAGAGCTGTGCACTCAGGACGCTACAGTCTCATTGTGGCATTAAAAATACCTATAGCTAGGGACAACACGGCATTTGATTTATGGGGGTTACCTTATAGGCTAGTTGATGTTGGAAACGGCATGATTATGCAAGTGAGTTCCAAATATGGTATATCAGAAATTAATCAGGTGGGTTCTCAATTTGTACTGTTAAAGAGATAAGACCTCAAAAACTGTATTGAATCGAAGTTCTTGCGGTGTCCCACAGTGTTTCCAGTTATTTTAAAAACTAGTACAGTATGTGAAATTAAGTTGTTTCAAGGAAAAACTAACGTATCTAAAAGTTGTGATATTGTTATTACTAAAAACATGAAACCAATTCAAGTCTTTGACTTAACTGGAGGTTTTTGCTCTGTGTCAGCTGTACATTCAGATTGGAGATTATTCTGTGACAGTACAGTTCTCAGAAAAATTAAATTATATTCTCTGTGTGTCATTTCTTTGCCTTGTGGCTGCGGTGTAATGCGGACCGATACAACACTTCCTGTTCGAAGACAGGACTACAGTATTACAGTTCATCTGAATGATAGTTATGTCTGAAAGCCTTATTTTTGAACAATTCGCCCCGACGTTATCTGGAAAAAGTTCTGGAAGTTCTTATATCTGGAACAATTCGTCCCGTAATATAAAAACCTTATTTGGAAAGTTAGGGAGTTCAAACAAGTAAATAATGAAAATGCGTTACAAACAATGGATTTTGCTGATATTTCAGAGGACCTAAAGGAAGTAAGTGACCATTTTAAAAATATGAAAAGAGTTAAGGAGTCAATATTTTAGCGAATGTGTGTAATGTGTGTAGTATATGTGTGCATATCTCCATAGACCGCGGAAGAGGGGGGGCCGGGGGGGCCACGGCCCCCTTCAGTTTTTCGAGGGGGGGGCCTGGTCCCCCTTCGTGACATTCGACCACTGTTAACGGTTATTCCCTGCCGCAGCTTTGTTGCGTAGGCTGAATCACGCTTGTTCCAAGATCGGCAGTGCATACTTCCAATTTTACATTTTCTGGTCATCGCTCATATTCGTATTGCTAACTCGCACACACCCTAAAATACAACAGTGTGTGCCCCCCCTCGGTAAAAAGCGTTCCGCGGTCCCTGCATATCTCTCACACATTATTCTTTCTTTTGCCGTTGTATTCTGAATTACATAAATGTTTATGGTTTTATTATTCACAGGTCAATAATTAACTAATGTCACATGCGTATTGGATTGTAACATATGGTAGCATGGGTTGTTTTTGTCTACATGGGTATGTTAGAAAATGTGGGTAGAGTTTATGACTTTTGGGATTTTATTGACTTAGTGTTTATTTATACGGTTGCGTGATATATTGTTGGTACACAAAATTTTTTTTTCTTGAATACTAGTTTGAAGGCCTGGAAAATAATATGGAAAAAAATTTTAACTCATGGACTCAAATGTACGCGAATTGTGATGCATTTATTTAAGAGGTATAATTACTTTTGTTTAAACCTAACGATATCGACATATGTTTCGGACAGAATAGCATATGGATAAAAAACAAGGCAGTACAGTAGTAATGACATGTATGTTTAGTTAATTTTAGGATCAGCCTGAAAAGTTTTCAAGATTGGAATAGCCCGGCGGATGATGTTAGCATTTGGAATTAAACAGGGATCAAGTCGGTACAGTTTGTGATGGGAAGAAGTAAGTTTATATTGCGCGCATTGGTTTATTTTTTTACCTGACACTTAAATATTATATATGGTGTTTATTATTTGGCGCACAAACCACTTCAAAACGTGGGTAATGTATTGAATCAATGGTCATCAATAATAACTTTTTTTGCTTGAAACCGGTAATAATACATTAAGAAAATACAGATATGTATAGAAATACACGCCTATCTAGGTTGCCATGTTTTTCTAACATTGTTGCCATGTTTTCTTAAAAAATTCCTAAAATAAGGCCAAGTATTAGATATTAAAAAAGTCATATCAAAAATAAAATTTGTATTTGGTGATACTCTAAATAAACACACTATATTCGGGAAATTTTAGACGCAGTTAACTATATACAAAACTAGTAGAAGAGTTACATGTTCCTCAAAAATCACTTTTCTAACATTCAAAAAAGAAAAAAGAGTGTGTATATAAAATGCAAATGAGATTTTACGAATTGCTTTATTTGAAAAAGAAGGCTATCCTGCTGATTGGAATGGGCAATAAATTGGGTAAATTAATTAAATACTTTAAAAATAGATTTTTTCTTTCTTAGTTTCGATAATAAAACTTGCTGGTTCTAGGCGGGTGATTACGCTCATTTTTTTCTCGAAAATCTACCATTGCTTGTTGGAAACCTGAGAACAGCGCTTGCAAATATAGTAACGGTGTTCTCCGGACACTGGAAAACAGGTGTCGCCCACACTGTGCCAGGAACTATGGTAACTCCTACACTGTAGGGCGCGTTCCAGTCTGAGTGAGTTTCACTTGTTCATTAGAGATTCACAACATTTAAGATTATATAATAGGGATGCAATTATTCTTATTTTTTTCTCTGTTTTCAAATTCAATGAACCTATATTGTGTTAATAAACACTGGGTATTACGTTGTCTCTGAAATTGAAGACCAACTAATATAGAAGTGTGTTTACAAAAATCGATATTGATCGGCAACTATTCTGAATATAAAACTAGTAGTATGTTATAACTTTTGTTGCAAGCTTGGTGATTCCATGTATGCTTAAAATACGAATATAACTTATGTTTGTATGTTACTTTATTGGTGCAATATGAAAACTCCTAACTGTAACTGGCAGCGAATCAGAGGCCAAATTTACTTTACTAATTCGTAAAGTAACGAATGTTTATCTTAATATTCAGACGGCCCAATGTTTATCTTAATTCCCCCCTATTCAATGGAATAACTAACCAATAGTATGATAACCCCAAAAAAAAAAAAAAAAGATAGCATAATAATCCAAATATCTGAAGGTATTATCTATGTCCGTTGTTCCACTACTTACTTTCCCAAAAAAAACGAAGACATTCACAAAGGTATAGACTGGTATCAAACGTACAGTTCAAACCGATATTCAATAACAATAAGTATGTGTAATGATAACGGAGTTATATTACTGTGGCCTGCTCCCCATCATGACGTCAAGACGAGGTAACGCAATATGTAGAATCGACTTAATAAATAACGATATAATGACACAATAATGAGATATCTTGAAGGGATAACACACATCTTTTGGAGTCACCTTGTTTCACTAAACTGAGTAATCTGCCAACAATTTTGTTATTAAAATTTGGGGACAAATTTTTCGCGACGGAGGGGTAATGTAACGATGCATGCCTTGGCAAACAAATTTCCTCATGTAAAGCCGGGGGACGTATTAAGTGGTGAACCCCAAACACGGGGCCGAAGCCCCTCACTTTACTTTACATGAGAGAGGTTCGTTGACCTGATTTGATATTGCCTTATTTCGCCCCTATAACCGCTATACATCAGGAACTACGGTGGAAACCACTCCGGTGAGAAAATGTAGGCTTTACGATATCTGTTTATCATGTGTGTAACATGTATGCGTTGTGTATTTTGTTCAGTTTATACATACATTTCGTGTGTTTACGACTGTATAGTTCATGTGCGATTTTCCATATGTGTGAAGTTGCTCGTTTTGTTCATTACATGTGAATCGTGTGTAACTGATTGTAAATATTTTTGTTGTAAGTTGTTATTTTAAGCATTACGTGTAAGCGTGTGTAATATGTGTAATTGCCTGAAAATCGCATTAGTTTTGAGGTAAAATTTTGGAACAATCCTTGGAATTGTAAAATTTGCTCTTTAACATAAATTTTAATTTTTGCGTTAGAAAATCCCTTTTAATGAAATTATCGGAATCCCTTACTAACAACAAATTTCTGTAACTCAAGCAGAAATACACTTACATTTCCGCTAATGTAAGTGTAACGGTTAAGGCACCCTGTGGCTACACTCAAATCTGATAGGAACCGAAATTATAGCCCTGGCACACAAAACGTACTGTCTAGTACCTTCTTGCCGTATTTGAGCATATAAGTTCTATATTTATTATTAAACTAATACGTGTCAATGTTTAGTGATAAATTTCAAAGCCGGCAGTCGACCAGCAGAAATATAGTGTACAGCCTTGCTATAATCAGCCTTGGCTTAAGATTCGGCACTTGCTATAGTACGCGGCGTAAAGCCTTCAGATACAAATAGATATTTGAACAGATGCTGAAGAAGCATTTGATAATATTAAATTCATGTCGTTCTACAAGAGAAGCTTATTGGCAGTCAGCCGTCCATTTGCCGTCGCCCAGCCGTTGGGCCGCCGGTCAGCGGTTGAGTTGTTGGCCGGCAATTAACGAACAGACGGCCATTGGCCGGTGGCCGTTCGAAGATTCTAACGGACGGCCGACGTCCGGCCGTTGCCCAACACTATTGTAATTTCTTATTTTTTTGTGGGCAGTGAAATATTTACTGACGGCATTACACGTGTTTCGCGTTTGCTTAACACCTGCATATATACTTGCCTGAAATAAAAGAGATCCTTGCCCTCCAATTTGCAGCCGTCAAATCTTAAACAGCCGGTTTCTAAATGGTGGCACTTCGCTATTAATTCTGCCGCTAGGGAGATTAGCGGGGAAAGCCAGTAGAATAGGTTTAGTGATATGTAGATGATAGATAACAAAGGAAGTAATCTTTATGCAAATGTTGAGCCAAAACTGGGGATTTATCTCTTTCGTTGTCTCTTGTAAATGAGTTTTACTCCTAAAATTAAGATTATACGTCATACATGCAGGTTTCGTGGCGGGGTAGCCACGATCCGTGCGGGATGAGGGTTCTGAAAAATTTGAAGACTCTCTCCCTAGCACCCATTGTTGCAATTTTAGACCCATTGTTGCCAACTTCGCCACCATTTTGCCAATTTTCTTCCTATTTTTGCCAATTTTTGCAAAAAATTTCATCGCGCCAGGGGTGAGGGGTGGGGTGGTGTAGGGTGCTATGCTCAGCAGGGTGGACAGGCCCTCGAGGAGGGGGTGGTGCAAGGCCTCAGGATTTTAGCGTCCCTGACCCCCTGCTTTGGCATGTGTTATAATTGTACGGTATCCAGTTAAATAGACTTAGAGCAGCTTGGTCTCGGTGAAATTCGTTTCATCACATATGAGGTAATTGCTAAATAGCAAAATATGCGTACGGCTCCGAAAAAGACTTTTATTTATGTTCACTTGTGTAAAAGTGATAGTCGAGTTATATTACTTGGACAATGGTTTTACGTAGCAAAAACGCGGAGCCAGTAAATTGGCTTATTGTTTGAGCCGAAACAACTGAGCCATACTATGGCTCAATCAAAGGCAATACGTTGGCTCAAAATTTAGGCCGTAATAACGAGCCGAAATGTTGAGCTAGCTTTATTTATTTTTTATTCGATATTTCGGATTCGCGTCAGTTTGAAAACTATTAAAGAAGTTCGATTTTAGACCATAGTTTGCTAGTTAATATTTTATGGTAATACGTAGCAAGTAATTTTGTGAAATTTGATTTATATGCTCCTTGTCCTTTGCATATGCTCCATCTTTGTTACATTCGACATTTTTGATGGCTTACTCAAAAAGTATGAAACCTAAAAGTACATGACTAAACTTTTCGGTACATCTCAATTTGAGCGATAACATGTCTCAGTTTGAGCAAAAGCTTTGGGTTAGAATTTAGCTCATAAACTTGGCCCTATTTTTTGAACCACTTTTGCTCAAACTGAGCCAGGAACCAGTATGCTCATAAAATGAGCAAGATTTGGTTCATTCTGAGGTTATGCACATTTCAGCTGAATAAAATCATACCAGCTGTGAACAGGCTACATTATGTAATAGCGATTAAGCACGTATGAGAATAAATTTTTGGTTGTCCTCTTTCTTAGTTTGAGCCAAATTATAGTAACAAAAACTCACCAAATTAAATTTATAAGCTTTATAACGCAAAATAGTGATAAAACTTTTTCATTTGAAATGGTTTGAGAAATGGAGCTAGAAACCTATATCTTGCATTAGCGCATATTTCATATAAAGTTTTAGGGGGTTGAGAAATTTTGGTAGGATACGAAAAGTTTGAAAGATACGAAATGGGTACCCAGTTTTCTTGCCGAGGGGTTTTGAACATGGGCTACCGATTTTTGTTCGGTATATGTCCCCCATCGCCAGGATCTGGGTCGGTAAATATTGCAGCGCACCATTGCCAATACGGGAAGTTGAGATTATATATGCATTATATTTAACAGCCAGTAGACACATTGAAAAACAGATTTACTAACAGGTTTATAGCGGTAATTGAGGCTAAGTTGATTTCTTCCAAATATTTGCAACATTAAGAAATTGTAAATTTTTGCACATCAACTCTACATTGTAACTATTTTTCATCGGAAAATTGATGTATGTACTGAAAAACGCAGCCAATTTTTCCATTGTCAACGTTTAATAAAACACAATGTTTGAAGGTGTCATCGTGTTATATGTTCATACAATTCGCATAATGTTCGCTGTGAGACACTGTACATAAGATGTATAAGATTATAATAGGCAAATTATATTTCTAGGAAGTTACTCGTATAGCACGTTTGCGTTTATACGGTACATTGTTTTTGAATATTACAAAATGATGTGACAGACTACGCTTTTAAAATGTCATGTTGCTTCTACGTTAGAAATCCCGAGCACGATGATGAAGTAAGTCAAGGCTGGTACAATGGATGGTGAACAAGGCATACGTTATACTTCGGTGATTGAGGTTGAATTTGAAATAAAGTATTACGTATATAATATGTAGTGGTCAGGCAATAAATTTAAACCAGACCAGAGCGTAAAGTTAGTTACTATTATCATATTAAAAGACTGAATAATGTGTTTTTCATTTTTTTGAATTTGTTGAGCCGATGCTGTTGAATATTAAATAAAATTTCCGCTGATGTAAATGAGCCAAGAAAAATTTAACTTTATTGGAAATTAAATAAGCTGCGCTCAATCTGACAAAAATCGATTTTAACATCTTGAAAATGGGTCACTGAAAATGTTTATGTGGCGTTCTTACCAATTTGGCTCGAATTAACTTTAACGGGCAAAGTCTGTAGCTAATGCGGTTTATTAGTCAATTGTCTAGTGTAGGTTTTTCTAAATTAAATTTACGATATTTGTATCTAACCCACATGAAAATTGGTCAAATTATTCCGAACACTGTCAATAAAACTTCCAGACAACACGGTGTACCTGACACTGTCGAGAAGTGCTAATACGCTTAACTAGCTACCTTTAAAAATTTATTAAAAACATGGGGTGTCTAAGACACCCTGTTGTCAACAGTGTGCCTGGCACTGTGTGGTGTACATAGGTTCCAAACGTTGGGGACATTATAACATGAACGCCGCATTATACTGAATATTTACCAATATTCTATTGTTAAGCATAACTGCTCTAAATACATTGCAGTTCTTAAGCTTTGCTAAATAGGAGGAACTTATGCTGGTTATTTAATATAACTATGCTAATTATTCAGCCTAATTGTGCTAAATGAGGATCTACATGCTTAATATAAAATAAGCTTAAATTTTAAATATGTTATGCTTTAAAATTTGCAATTTATGCATAATGCTGCCAAATATTAAGTAACTTTTTAGCTTTGTTTTTGCTACTTAATTTACTTATCATATTATGCTTAAATGTTAGTTATCATTAAATAAATTTCACATAAAGTATAAAAAATTGCTGCAAAAAGTATAAGCGTGCAACGAATCAAGCGTAATTAAATACACTTCACATTTATTAAGCAAAAACCTATGCTAAATAGATTAAGCGCAAACATATTTTTGTTGTTCAGCAAACGTGGAACAGCGAAAAATATGATTCCAGGTTTGGCAATCCTAGCTAATTTTTTTTATATTGTGTTAACTAATCAATCGGCTAATCAGTGTTTTTGGGATTTTGAAGTGAATTCAAAGGCCAACTTTCACCGTAGTTAGAACTTCGCAGCCAAGCCACCTCGGTATTAAGTATTTTAATTATATTGTTTGCAAATAATAAATAGAATATATTACATTTCGTAGCATGGGACAGTGAAAATGTTTTCGTTTATTGCGATGTTTTTGCATTTTGTAGATATATAGTTTTAGAACGTGTGCCGTATCGTAATATGATTTTGTGCCATAGCTCCGTCGGTTTACGGGTAGATGGTTCCAGCTGGGGACTGAGGTTCGCAGGGAGTATGCTATGGGGTAAATTTAATATGAATTTACTCAATGTTGCTGAAATTTTACCCAATTTTGCTAAAATTGTTTCCAGAATGTTTTGTCACATTTTCCAAAACTGTCCATACACCCAGCGTCCCGCGGGAAAATCTGGCTGGGGTAGGGATGCTGAGCTTTCGCTGGAGGATAAGTATGGCTTAGCTAGGCGGGGCGGAGTTTGAGTTGGTAACCCCCTACTCCTCCGTGCGCACCTATGCCCCGTGTCAATGATGCAAAATTTTGCAAAACTCAAAGCCAGTCCACGAACTATGGGTATTTTATGTTCGTATGAGATTGTTTCATCGCGATTTCCAGTGTTGTACAATCAGTTGTATTCATGGGCGTAGGCAGAAAATTTATAAAGGGGGGGCATTTTTTCTTTGGCAGTCGTTATGCTGCAAAAACTTTCAAGGGGTGAAGTGGCCATCCTCCTTTCCCAACCGGGCTGTGGACCGGCTATGGCGGAGTTACCACCCTGCCGCCCAACCAACCACCCTGGAGGTTTCTCCTGTATCGTCATTACTTTTCCTAGGGCGTTTCGCTAGAAAGCCCCTAATATCCATAATAGCTATTATATTGTCCTTTAGATACACCAATAGTTAATATTTTAATTGACTGAAAGACAAAAAAAATTATCAGTATTGTTAACAGAGGTATAGTAGCGAATTTAGTGGTTGGCATATCTTGTTAATTACAATTCACGGAAATTCGCGCTAAGAGCGGCGAACCTTCAGCAGTTTTGGCATAAATATAATGCAAAGTTGAGAAAATCCGCGCACATCCGAGCAATTTGGGATTTTGTAAGGGGGGACACTTGCCCCCCTTGCCCCCCCTGCCTACGCCCCTGCTTGTATTGTCTATAAACTTGACATTTAGTCTATACTAAAATCCAGAGACGTAGCTAAAAAAGGCGCACTTCCCACGAAATATGATACAAAAGTCAACTGCATGTCTATGTGCATCAGTTTCGTTTTGGTTGTGCCCATATAACAAATAGCAACGTTTTACACAGTCAGTGGAGAAAATTGGAGCTACATCGCTGTAGAAAGTTATGCCACATCCACATACGTATTTCACTAACATTACTCATGCACTAACAGTGGTGGATTCAGGATTTCATCTGTATAATTTCAAATTCAGGTAACGTATCCAATGCACATAATGGCTTTTATCAACATGTCAGGAATGATACTGGCTTTGGAATTTTTTGCTACGATACCGAGATACATGTACAAATGAAAATATGGATAAGATTTAACACATTATCACGTTGGCTTAGCCAAGTAGATAATTGCAACACCTAATTGTTGCGGGTACGTTGTTTCTAATATGCAATTTATAGCTTCTATGTCCACTGAAAAAATACGGATTTATCCATGTATAACGGGCAATATATAAAACGTTTATTGCATGAGCCTAGTAACATTTTCTCCAAAAACATCTAAACCTGATAAATACCTGTTAGCCTTTAGCAATATATCTGCAGCATGATATGTTATCTCGTTACTCAACTTTACACTGTTTGCAGAATTACACTACAGTAGTCATAATTCAGTAACGGATTGACACATCTGTCCAATTTTTACATTTCAGCTGGGGCCAAGATTTCACAATGTAGAATATCATATAGAGCACAACTACAGTCATATCTGAAGGATGACCCATTCGCCACATAATAAGTGAGCAAGAATCACCGGCGGAAAACTGGGAGCGGATTCTTAGAGGCAAGGACTACCCTCAAAAATTTGGTTGGGGATCCATCTTAGGCATGTATCCCCAAAGTTTTAGTAAAACAGTGTCCGTGTTTTGCTAATTTTTCCCAAATTTTGTTCAACTATTCTAAATTTTACTAAAATTTTTCTCAAATTTTGATAAAAGTCTGAAAATTCTTGCGGCTTTCGGCGCGGCGGAGGGATGGAAGTGGCTAAATGTAGCTTGAAGAAGTATAGGACCGAACCCCAGGAGCCCATCTCCACTAACCCCACTACACCGTATAAACACCTATGCAACGTTGTACATATATAATATATACATGCATGTTATCATGAGAATAACATATAATATATACACGTTACACAACAATTAATTACATTTCCTCTCAAGTGAGGGGGGCACAGCCTCCGAAAACTATCCACTTGTGAAAAGACCGATTTGCACAAATTTTTCAGAAATAACTTAGATGCCAATATTTGTCGATATAAAACGTCGTCCATCAAAGCGTTACTTTCGAAACCGTTTTGTCAATTGATTTCTCAGCAAAAGACGGCTGTGACATTGTTTTCACGTTTGAAATACACATTACTGGGTCCTTGCTTGAAGCGACGTATTTTATGAAACGCGACCGCCACCTAGGCGAGTTGGTCTACTGCAAACATCTCGAATCCCACTGATATAAATTTTGAATCTAATAGGATAGTGGGGAATGTCAGAAAATGTGGAAAGGAGGTGGGATTAGAACCCACGACCTTAAGATTTAAACGCATCTGCTCTGATCACTGAGCCACTCAGCAGCAGACATTTTTTTAAATCCAAACTATCATATATAGCGTGTTATTACGCTGATATATGTCACCGCGCCCGAGATGTCTACTGCAACGCGCGTATAATAATGACCTGACATAATTTAAAGCTAATATGATAGTTTGGAATATCAGAAAATTTCGACAGGGTTGATAGCCATAAAGGCGACAATAATTGAAATTTTTGAAACTGCGCTTTATTAAAAACAGCAGTTTATAATGAAACAATAATTGTTCCCTACCATTTACTAAAGCTGAGTGCAGAAGAAAATATCGATGTTATCACGTTCAAGAATTGTGAATTTAACATTTTTGTTATTCTAAAAACAGCGAGCTTAGCTGCAACTTTCTGTAGCGTTTCGAAACAACCCACCTCGATGGTGATATAGCTTTAAGCAGACGTTACTTCGAGTAAGTTCAGAGATATATATGATGTCGCTGATTATTGCTGTTACTGTGACCAATTTTGAAGAAAATAGCCCAGTCTTCGGTTTGAAAAAGGTTATGTCATAAATTTTAGAGAAATAGCTTATTTATTGTATTATCCTACGTAAGTGCGTACGTTTATTTTGCTGTATAAATCAAAATTCAATGCTTTTTCTAAAACTGAATGATTGTTTTACAAGTCCCCTTATCCACGGTAGCCGAGGAATATATTGTTGAACCAGAGTTTATAAAACAATACTTACATATCTGATGATGTCCGAAAACGAATATCTAAAATTTTGTTGCCAATAGAAGCTGAAAATAATATTTTGTAGACAAATTTCTGAGTCGTATGATACTTGTTACAACTACCTAGTCACAAAAAGAACTTAGTAGTTTTACAATGCATAAGTTTATGTTCACTGTTAAACGTTTATCTAATCGACTGAGCTCAAGTTACGCGCATCGCGTTACACGGCATCCGGCTGCGTACATCGCAATTCCGCTGCTACTAGCATTTATAGTCGCGCCTGCACTACGTTTAAAACAACAACTCTTCGAATATAACATGGAATCTATTTTTACGCCAAAACATGGTAGATACCTTGCGGAACGACAAGCGTCCCGTCAACTTTGGCCTTTAGATTCGGAAAAATTCCAACTTGGTCGAACGACATATGACACAAAACGTATGGCCCAAGTGATTTTTCGTCGCACCGATGCCGCCGGCTTATATGAAGCTAATACAATTAAACTTTTGAACGAATGGAACCAGGCGATCGTTAATCGGCTTACGGTAGATGATCATCGTGGGACCCAATGGCGATACGACAATATCTGTCTTCGCTACAGACGGCGTTGTGCGTTTCGCAATCAGCATCTTTCAGTTTTAAATCACTATTTACAGCAAGAAAGAAGCAAGAAAAACTCGCCCAGAAGTCGGTCAAGGGTAGTAGTTCAGCCGCTAACTTTCCCTCGATGGAGCCCGTTTCATGGTATAAGTCCCAACTACATTGGATCACTATTTGGCGGCGTAACAGTAGCAGCTTTCGACGGCGTTACAGTTGAAAATTTTACTGCCATACATTTACTATATCCTCTGCGCTCGGATACTGCCGAATACAGCGTTGCTAAGCAACTTTGGGAAAACGTATTTGCAACGAATGTATCCGAAACGTTTGGGATTCAATGTAAGCATCAATCATTGAACGCTGGAATTGATGATAACAGTAGCTTTACGCCTACCATTATGTGCCAATTTGATGCCGCGTACTTTACATCGAAATCTCTTTATTATGGTCTTAAATCAATGTCGACAAATATTTTGCGACAACTCACGTTTACGATAGCATTACTTACATCTTTTACGCTTGCAATATGTTTAAAACTAGCTATGGTACGACGGATTGGAGCCACGACAACAGAACGATACAACGTACAGTTTGATTGGGTTCGTAGTAAGCCGATACTCGGAATTGGAGGTATGATCACTGCAGTTATGGCATCGGCTAGTTCGTTGGCGCTTTGGTATACGTTCGATGGTACACACGTTGATATGGTTCTCATGATGCCGTTTTTGATTTTGGGTTAGTTAATATGAAAATTTTGACCATGTACAGTGCATATGTAAGCAAGAACAATGGACGACATAGCGTATATTGTATAAGCTAACGCAACGGTTTTGCTACAAGGGACCCAGCGCCTGGAAATTTTATCGACCTAGAGCCTACTGACGATTTAGTATGTTGTAAAGGACATCAACACCATTTATAAGTAATTTTATATGATGTTCTGGACATCTCCAGCTTTTTTCGTATGGCCCGATGGAACAGTCATACTGTTATTAGCGACGAAGAATGTCTTTAGGGTGGCTATGTTGGTTTTGCGCTGTACAGTGCAAAGTTTTGTCCATGCGCTCTCCGTGCAACGCTGTCATAGATATAACATTTGACCATCAAATTGTTTGGATATTATCACTTAGATATTTTCCAGCTTAAATCAATAGGGCGTTCAAGATACCATGATGGCTTGCAGCAAATGGTGTCTGTGACACCATCGTTATTGTTGAATAGTATATTGCTTCGACTATCATAAGCCATAGTACGGGCGCGACCGTCCAGAAACAAATTATTTACACGGTGGCTAGCTCCTTAATAACGTTTAAAGTGTTGTACCTCATGATAGCTTTTAATGACGGCGTAATGTCATCTATATCAAAAATATCGGAAGCATTGTTCAAATTTTTTCACCTATAAACGAGATGTTGAGCTGAGAATATCAGAGTTGCGTTGGTAGCATTAATTTAATTTTACTTAGATACATTCTCTGAAAAACTTTATGCTAATGGAGCATTGGTGATGAGGATGACATGCTACATTGATATATAATAAATCTAACGTAATGATTATGTTTATGAAAATACCAGCCAAATCGGAATCGTTTTAACAAGTTATATTCTGTAATAACAAAATGGGCCTTTTAGGCTAAACCTCTAGCCCCAAAAGGTTAATTTTGAAGAAACATCAATAGTCTTGGCACCATTTGGCTCAGTTCGTCGACGCGGATAACAAACTGCATTAGAATCATATTTATGACATTTTTTCGATTTTTTATTTACGGAAAGTTTCCGGAAATTTTTTTCTCGACATGCGTATAATTTTACATCTCATGCGAACCGTATTGACGTGCTGATTCGTGTAGTAGCAGAATCAGGTGAATTGATGGTTAAAGTTTAGGCTAAGTCTTAGGATTTCACATAAAGAAATGTAGCTCCCAAATTCATGAAATAATTAAACTAATTTTGAAATACTATTCGACTCAGTTTATGAATTCGATACGAATGATAAATTAAACTTTACATTTACTGCCATTTGATAAGGTTTGAGACATATGACCCAAAAGACCCAACAAAATTTGCTTCTATTTGGCACTAAAGCTTCAATTTGTCGGGTGTCTTTCCTCATACCAATGTAAATATCATCGATTTGCTTTCCACATCCAATCCACCTAAGGGCAGTTCATTTGTGAAAATTTGAGCTAAATCGGTTCACTTACAACCTAGCAATAAACGATAATACCAAAAACTGGCAGATATATATCTGAAACATGGTGTTGTTTGATCCAAGCTCCTGAAGGGCGGTGATATATGCACAATATTGCAATTGAAAAATCGTAGGTTTAAACGAACCCCTATAAAAATTTAGTCAAATACCTCGGCCGGTTGCTGAATTCTTAGAGTTGCAACAGACATTCATGAATTACATAGTATATAACGTAAATATTGAAAACACTAGCTATGTGATCGATTTTGATAATTTTTATAAAAAAATCAAAATTTGTATTATCGATTTATGTATATTTGATGCGTACCTTATTCTGTGTCATAACCTCTCAGAATCTATGTGATTCCTAGGTGACGTCGACCTTTGTTTACAATGAGACCTAGTTTGCGGGATTTTCATGCTTCAGTGCAACAATTACATGGTTGAAACTTGCATTTTTACGAAATTAATGTCTTCTGTTACCTAAGGGTAAAGGAAACGGTAAATTTCTGAATACCGTAAAATATTTCTTTACCAAATACGAGCGAGTATATGCGCTGATTATTGTTTCAAAATATATTTCTGGTTTCAGAAATCCCCAAAAATCTTTATATAAACGATCGTATTATACTGGATGCTCGCGGGGACATTAATCAACGAGCATTCGCGAGTTTAATTCTCTACAACGTAAATATATATATATATATATATTTATATATATATAATAAATATATTATATACCTGAAGCAGATGTACATACATAAGCTTATGTATACAATATTTGTATGTATAAATAATATCATTATATAATCAGTGTTGAGTTGAATAACAAAAACAGTAAAAATAATTTAATTTGCAATGTAAATTTCTTTGACAAGTTGCAGATTAATGGTTCGGACCAGGGCATGCCTTCAGGATTTACGCTTCAGACTTCTACTGCATATCTTTGATTGTACAGAATTCAATCGCTTTCAACTAGTGTTGTTTTGAAACATAACACATTTAATATAGATAGCATTTTATAGATTAGCTTACTTCCTTGGTGATATGGAGTATTATGCTATGGGTGTATTGATTTTAGAGATTTTAACAATGTTTTGGTGACAAATGTTTGATTAAATATTTAAGGGTACAATCTAAAATCCGCAATTATTAGTTTTAAGTATTTAAAGAGAGTTATTAGAGTTCAAGTATAGAACGGATTTAAAAGCACTGAATGTTGAGTTGAACAAATTAGCGTGTCATATACTAGCTCGGGATTGATGAAAATATACGGTGAAATGGTGGTCCTCGTGAAGAAGCTGGAAGCATGTTTTGCATTTAAAAGACATAGTTTAAATGAAATTAGACCATGGTAAAAGAAAAGCATGTATCTTGTGTTTTCTAAGAGTGCGCCGTCCAGCCTAAGCCTTACCAACTTTCAAAGGCTCAGGATTAAGATTAGGCTTAGACTGAGGATTCTTAAGGGATTCTCGTAAATATATACCTACTATATATAAACTTAAATCAACCTAGGTCTTTAAATACAGCAGTATATTTATTCAGGTTGGTCGAAGGTTATCATTACCATATCGTGAACAGCCTGGCGTACACTTCAACAAAGAATCCATGAAAAGAATTTTGTACAAGACTGTGCCACTAAGTCATACTCATGTACTTTGCCTTAATTGATGGCGTGGAGGTTTTTCGTTTACTGCCCTAAAGATTGCCGACGGCACGCTCTGCCGAACATATCGTGGGATTATTGGCAACACCTCCAAGGTTTCTTGTGGGAAGTGTCAGCTAGCGATTACGTCACCAATAAGTTATTTGATAATACGTTTAGCATTGATATTAGACTAGCAGTAGTAATTACCGATGGTTTTTATTATAGTATTAATTACATTCTTCTTGGTTACCTGATACCTCCTGCGGTCCTCTCCCGTGGGGTGCCCTGCAATCGTAGACGAGGGAGTAACGCGGACAATAGGCACGTGATTGCATAAAGCAAGGTGTATATTGTATGATTAAGTCATGATTCACGGATTATAAACCAGCTGCTGCTTACTTTAACCATTTATATTGTTAATAATCTGAAATGTTAACAATTTTAGCACTAATTATAATTACAATATATAATACATTGTTCCAGCAATCGGTCTAGACGATATGTTCATCCTAATGGCAGCATGGAATTTGACGCCACCGTGCTGGTCTCCTTCCAAACGCACCCGAGCAGCATTTCAAGCTTCGCTTAGTGCGATAACGGTGACTTCGCTAACCAGTTTTTCATCGTTTGCTATTGGAGCAATTTCCGACCTACGCTCGGTCCAAATACTGTGTCTTGTCATCGCATTGGCTGTAGCGCTTAATTACATTTATCAGCTTACATTTTATACCGCTCTAATGTATTATTCGGGTGTCGTTGAAGCCATGGGGATTGCTAATAGCGTGCTATATTTTATTGGAACCAGTCACATTAGGAGTACGCAGTCCATTGGCGATACATGTAAGTTGTGACATGGTTTGTGTGGATACGCTAATACATGTTTTCAAATGCATATGTTGCGATGTTGCGATATGTTTATATCACATATCGCAGCACAAAATACGGTATACATTTTTGTCAAACCGGTACGGCGCAAAGGCGAGTCTGATTCGAAAGAGATTGGATAGGCCAGCTGTTTTGCAAATCACGAAACTCAACAGTATACAAAGCAGGCATAACAAGCGATAGCTATATAGCAGATGGTCGGAATGATGGTCCCTAATTTTTAGACTGGGTTCGGATGAGCCCATGATGAATCTTTATAAGCTCTACGTAGCTCGTTCAAATCAAACGAAAAAGTAGGCCCAGAATTCGTCTGCTCTAAAAAGTTGGTTTCCCACCATTAGCAGCGAATAACGAAAGTTCGAATGATAACATATATAATTAAAAGTTAAAACAAACATAGAACGCTTACTGTAAACATATTGTTGAAAATTGAAATGGGGTGTTAAGCAAGCAATTAAAGCAGTAGAGTTCATGTCGAACCCAGCCTAACAAATTGGGCATTTTTGAAACCATGCATAAAAGCTAAATTTCAAAGCTCTCTTCTACTAGCAGCATAGACACCGCTTTGCTAACCGATGTAAACGGAGCTCTCAAAGTCGATTCTATCGTTGCTATACAGTCGCAAGCACGACGGCAAATTAACCACATGTATATTTTACTATATATAGTGTTGCCGTTAGGAAGAGTTCTCAATGAATCAGGTTCGATTTGATATATTGCGATCCGATTTGTGCTCACATTATATTCAATTCGGTCTAATGTAATATGACCAAATTATGCGTCTACCATATGCTATGTGCATGTGGTAAGGATATACTTTGCTAAGGCGTCATCCAATTGTAATTCGCGAAAATTGTTCATGCGATATCGTCCAGAAAAGATGCACTGTGAAAACTTCATACTCAATACACGTGAAAACGGCACCACGTCCTTCGTTTAAATATATCACTCTGTGTAATATTGAAATAGTTTCCTAAATACATTCTTCCTAGTTTCACGCAGGGGAACCAGCGGGTCACTGATAAACTGTACGACACCGGGTTTATCGTACGAAAAACTATTTATACCTTTGTCCAGCCAAACTGGATTTGTTAAACTCCCCGGCTGTTCTGCTAATATTGATAAAATAACTTATTAACTGAATTCAACTGTCTAGCAGCAATTCATCTTCCATCTTTCGAAATAGGAAATCGGCATATGCGTCAAATTTCTTTTTTCAAGCTGTCTTGTATCTTGCATGTTAATCTTATATTTTAGTATGTGAGTATTTTTGTTGTCCGCAACTATATAACGCAAATAATTTAACAATAATATGAAACATATGCCTGGAAAAATACAAGCATCACCTTCGTTGGAGTGAATCTAGGGTTTTCAATTTTGACATTTACTCCGTTACAGAGCAAAACCGATGACTTACCAGTTTATAAGCTTATACCGGCTAAATGCTGCAGTGGAACCGTTGATTCAAAGCATGAACTAAGGATACAGCTAATGGTAGCTAAATACCGAAGGACAAAGACCACATTCAAAGTATAAAGAGCATTTCAGCCGGAGCCGTCTTCTGTAAATATGGATATAAAGAAAGCTACTCGAATTTCACAGCTACAAAATCGTACCGGCGTTCTTAAAAATGGAGGCGCATCGTAAATCGTGTAAATGCGTCAGTTGTGAATCAGGTCTACAGATTTTGGCAATTTTAACCTGAAACAAAATGCTGCGTTAGGACCGTTGGGTCTACAGTGTGTCTTCTGCTATATTTAACGAGTCAGAAACAAGTGTCATGCACATAAGTTCTCCGGAAAATTGAACATACAACTTGGACGAAATAAGTAGCATAGATATAACCACAAACATATGTTACACCATTATGGAAAAATCGAAGCAAGCAATCCATTTTGACAATTTATTGCAGAATTTTGAATATAAACAATGAGTTCTTCCGTATTTTACCCTTCTGATGAAGGGGTACGAGAATGCTGGATGTCACTGTTACCGTGCTGAATTGGACTAGGACTATGAAAACATAGGTAAATTAAAATAGCATTAAGCGATTACAGATGGCAAATGCAATTTTTTCTTTAAGTAGATTGTTTGATCAAATTTAAAATTGAACCATTAATACTCAGCTGACCGTTATACAGGAATAACCTAAAGTAATGCGTAATACGTAAGTTCACATACGTAGTGACAATAGTGGAAAGATCTATCCACCTACATACTACGAAGCTACCTATAACAGGAGTGAAATTTTAGATGCTTTTGTCCAAAATGTTCAGCCCATAAATCCTTTGCAGTACGTAATGTGGAATTGTTGTAGTGCTATATGTATGGTATATAAATTTTATACAATACCTAAATTTGAGTCAGGTGGATCCACGCATTACTATGTTACAAATAAATGCTCTGGTTTTAGCACAAAATACTAGTTTTGTGTCCACGAAATAAACAGTGTAGGAGCTATAATTTACTGTATATTTATACCACATAAGATCATACTTTTTGTGAAAATTGTAGCTGAATCCATTCACATATTCTCAAGTTAAAAATAAGTACCTCCGAAGTTGGATTGAGTTTTTACGAATGCACACATCCAAAGTTGGATTTAATTTGTCATGGCAAAGAGGATTTATTTAACACTAGCTCGTCAACCAGTGGAGCTTTACAGACAAACAAACATTCATGAATATGCTAACTTCAAAGCACAGCAAATATAAAAATTATTCGAACCGCTTAACCGTTTTTGAATTAAACTTGTTAAATAAAATGTTGTTCTATGCAAGCAAAAACTAGCTATGTAATTAACTTAGATAAAACACTTAGAGTTAGAAAATTTGGCAACGAAATTTATCCATTTTACTAAATATATTTCCACACAAAAAGAATTAAAGGACGATATACCTATGGCACGATGGGCTGTAAAGTCATTGACCTTTCTGGGAAATCCCGTGTCAAAGGCTTCTTCCGTTGTGAAGTTCACCCTGAATTCTCATTTGTTGAATTAATATTTGCTGGGACTTAGGGTCTATAAGACCCAACGGTAATCAAATGTGTCTGCTTCTTCTTTTGCGTTGGGTCTGAAAAGCAGCAACTATATTTTCAGGTTTAGATTCTAACCAAGATCGTTGTACTGAGCAAAAATTGCTTGCTACCCACTGTACAACTAAACCAAACATTCAACTGTCGGCAACCTATTTACTTTATGCGGTTAAGCTTACATTAGCTAATAAACGCAAAGTTACAGGTAAGATGCACAAATTCTGCAAATGCATGCTTCAAAACTTTAAGATAAAAATTTCTCTGAATATGGGTGTTTTCGTTATGCGCTGCTGAAAAGCGTATATGTATGTAATTATTTTATACTAATTCTTTACGCGGGCCTAGACCGACCTACAGCAAAACAAGAATCGACAGAAATATTATTGTTACGTTCGATCAAAAATTAAGTTCGGTTAATATTTTATACGTCAGTACAATGGCTTGTAATCCAACTATAAAATCGAATTGTTGCAAAACTTATAAGTTGACTTGTTATATTCTAAAATACTATGATTTTTATTATAACACACCGTCATTATGTAAAGGGCAGCTGCTAAAACTATAGCTAAATTTGACATTTTTGGTTCAAGTTTTGTAAAGGTTACCTCTGAAGCTCCCCAGCGAATTGGATATGCTTAACACCTAATATGGATCTTCGCGTTGGGTGACAAGAAACTTCTATGATATATCATGGCTAGTTGGTGACATTTATGTGCAATGTAAAGTAAATCACTATTTCATAGCTTATGAAGCTGTTTCGTTTAATTAGGTACAGTATAAACATGCTCATGTTTTAGATAGCTGCCATTCGTTGCAATTTCCGATCACCACTTTTGTCGATGACGTTTCTATTTCACACTTATATAACTCAAGCGGATCGCTCCAATTTTTGCTGGTGGTGCTTTTAGAATTTGGTTGAGAATTTCTAATTTTCCGCTTATCGTTACGCCTATTACTACACATATATACATGAATACCATAAAAATCATTCCATGGCTTCTAAACCTTTTAGATTGTTGTTAACGCATATGGTTTCAGACCAGAGCGTGACTTCGTTTTTGTTCAGCGAAAACATTCCTAATTTATCTTAACTATACACTCTAAAAATCACTGAGCCAAATTTGCTCAGACTAAACCAAATGTTGCCCATTCTGACCCATCTGGGGTCTGGTTCAAGTCGAGCGAGGCCCCAGGTGGCTCAAAATGAGCCAAATTTGGCTAAACGTTTTTTACAGTGTAAGAATATATAGAGACTAAATGTATCGATAGTGCTTTATATATTGTCGACATACCAATACCAATCCCAAATCTGAAAGCGTTTCTAAGCATTTAACAATTTTCAAATATCTCAACACTATATTTTTATTAGGGTGATATTTGAGCTATGGAATTATATGTAATATTAATAAACAGTTAGCTTTTTTGGAAGCGGGAGGCAGTTACGCTAAAATTGCATATTAAGTATCAACGTTGTGTTTACCTGGTAGGGGCGTTTGCAGTTTTTAATCGTCTTGGGGCATTTGCACTTTTTGGACGCTATGTTCTGTGGACATTCACAGCTTTTTTGCACATACTGGGCTTTACTAAGTCTATTGCATGAGATTAAAACTTTGTACAAAACGACCGTACCACTAGAAGACGTTAAATTTTTTTTTCATTAATAAAAAAATTTACCGTAATATAAATTATCCTGTTTCTTAGTTACTGCACTATCGCAAAGTTTTTTATTGCGATAATATGAACAATAATTTTTATGTGAACAAATTAAAGATAAATTATACACATAAGACCAAGTACGGCTTCGTGTTTATTAAATCCCGAACCTTTCACACAATAACTAGAACTTTTAAAAATAGTATTATTTTTCAAGATTCCTTGAAAACAATGATGGTTGGATATGCAAAATGCAACGATTCAATCACTGACAGACCTAGCAATTTCTATTCGATGAATATACAACAATATGACTTCGAGCGAAGGAAACCACTCTGCAAAGAAAGCGATAATAAACATGAGAAAGGCAGAGAATCTGAGCGAAACAGGAGGAACGTCAAAGATCTTGCTGCAAAAGCTACTACGGAACGTTTGGAGGGCTCATATTGTCATCGAATGGTCTCCGCAGCCCGCGGTCGGTTATTCAAAGAGTTTTTAACAGAAACCGTTGATCCATTGGTATATTTTATCCGTAATTACTATACAGAATGGCTATTTTCAAACATTGTGCGGGTGATGTTGTTCGTATCCTACTTCGCCTATCTGAGCATTGCAATATATGGCTGCGCAACTCATTTGAGAGAAGGTCTTCAAATGCATCGTCTGGCCGCGCCTGGGCATCATGCAGCCAAATTTTACGTTACACTGCATCGATATTTCTACACTGCCGGACAACAAGTTGAGCTGATCGTATCTCGTGCTCCAAATTTAACCAACGGGGTACAGCGACAACGACTTCGACAGCTGGTTGGCGAGTTGGAACAATCGACCTACTCAATGGGACCTCGGGCAACAGATTTCTTTCTACGCGACTATGAAACTTATTTACAGCAAGATCCGAAAAATGGAACACCGGATTCAGCTCATGTATGGCAGTATCAGCTGCTTAAATGGTCGACGTTAAACAGTTATAAGCGGCAGATATCACAGGTAAGAAAGAATCATGTTGAATTTTGAACGACCATTTTCTTCCGTACGCATATTATTACCATACTGTATATTACTAGCGGCTGTACGCTTAAAGCGTGTAATTTGGCATTATAAAACATATCAGCGAGGTAATTATAGCCTGACTATTATTTTCAAATTATCCATTATATAATTCGTTAAAAGCAAAAAGCTACACTAAATATAACATGTCATATTGTTTGAGCCAACGCGTACAAAATTAAGAGTCGGTAGACTTATTAGCACCGCTAATTTACGTTATGATCAGCATTACAAAAGGGGCGCATGTCAACTTTAGCGGCTGAAGTATAATTCATGCCATGCCATTCTCGATATACGAAGCCTTAGGCTTAGTCCCAGCCAAAGCTAAGGTCTTTATATGAGTCATGTACAAAGCCTAAGTCTAAGTCAGGGGGCTGCCGCCTCCCTAACCCCCGCTCTAAGCTAGTTTTTTCTAGCATTATAACCTTTGGCCTCTAAATTTCACACGGGCACAACAGGTATAATACTTACACATATTCTAAAAACTTTACATAATCTTACATATCCGCAGCGCAGCTGTTTATTAATAATTGCGACATAGAGTCCATGCTCGTTGCACATCACGGCTCGCCTCACTATTTCATGGTTGTGCATTACGTGAAATAAAAACAAAAACCCAGCTGTAATGATCCTACTAGACGCTACGCTGGGATGCATGGTTCATCAGCAATGCTTCATGTAAAATTAGACTGGCTTTAATTTAGCAGTTTATATACGCCATTAATGACATTTCAATTGCAAAAGTTTATAAGCCTACAACTAAACTAGAGCTAGATGGTTTCGAAGAATGCAGTAGTCTGTCAAACGAAGCAAAGTAAATGTCCTGGTAAAACCACACAAAACTATATACTTCATTGATAATTTTTGAATTGTGGCTTTTACTAAAACAACTTGCTCAATCAAAACGAACGAAATAGATTAAAACCAATAATCTATGGACTACGTAATCACATAGCCGCAGCAAAATCTGTTCTAAATTAGCCAACCTAATCTCAGGCTAGTGTTTGTACGTAGTACTGATTAAATTTGTGATTGTTAAATGAATGAACAAATTCTGATATAATATCATTGTATCATGAAAGTACCCCGACGTTACATGTACTGTACAAATTTATGTACTGTACAAATTTGTACTAAATAAGACACCTAACTTTGTTAAGGACGCTAACAGCACTTAAAAGCCAAAAACGTATTGCTCAACTCTTGTTGTTTCCAATACAGGGTAATAAAGGTTAGAGGATTAATAGTCAATTATGCCTACAATCTACGAAATATATAGTACGGTGATTTTGTGCTGTAGGAATATAGCTGACGATACATATACGGTTACAAATACTTTGAAACATGCATGGTCATAGTAGAGCGGGATTACCCCCTCTCCCTTCCTCCCGTGGCTTGAACCCACCATGGGGGCACACCGATTAACCTGCGTGGCAGTTGATCCCGCCTTGTGGCTCCGCCACCCCTTCCCAACCCCTTACCCGCCCCAGGAGTGTCGGAGGCGCGTGAAAAAATTAGGCAAAAACTGAAATCGGGCAAAAATGGGCAAATATTGGGCGAATTTAGAAAAAATTGGGGGAAATTTTCAAAAAGTTAGGGCTAATTTTAACAAATTTTTATTCTCGAAAATTTCTAAAAATTTATCCCCACTGATATGACTCACTCCCCGCCAACCGGCTGATTTCCCCCGGAGGACGACACCCCTTATTCCCCGAGCACTCGCTATCCCCCTGAGATTTCGTAGCTCTCACCCATGTATGTTTTGAACCCAAGCCAAATTGAATATTCAATTGCACAATAATGATATAAAACGCGAATGCGCCTAAAATCTTTTTCCTCCTCTTATTCTGTCACAAACGGTGAAACAGTTATAAAAAGTTTTCAGTACATATACGTTTGCAACCTCGTACAACATGAGT
The DNA here is from genome assembly GCA_030248225.1 of Trileptium ribeirensis. NCBI lineage: Eukaryota > Metazoa > Nematoda > Enoplea > Enoplida > Thoracostomopsidae > Trileptium > Trileptium ribeirensis. The sequence goes on from JASANE010023700.1 coordinate 29,285, forward strand.
ATTTAAACTTAATGGACGAACTGTTTTCAAGTATAGATGATAACAACAAAATATATATTTTACAAAGAACATATTTTGTCATACATGCTAAAGGTCCGAGATGCCAGCTTGTAGCCGTGTTATCGGGAAGGACAGCCTGTCGGGGGCGGGATGGATCGGCCCTTTACGCCGTGGGAGTGGGGTGGCGGGTGCCAGCCTCAGTGTGGTAACCCCCAAACCCCTATCAGCCTGTATGGCTTATTCTGCTGTGGAGCAAATGTTATGGTGATATCTATGTTGCAACACTTCTGCTCAAATGATAGATGCAATATATATCAAAATTTGAAAAAAATTATTACTAAATTCCAAGTGATGACAGCGACAGAATCTGCAAGGCTTGCATACAAACGACTGAGTGTCATACTCTTCGACACTTTTTCTATATTTGAACTCTTGGTAATACTAACACAAACGAACCTATACGACAATTACTATTACAAGTATAAATATAATAATCTAAATTCATGTAGTGTGAAATTATTCTCGCAGGATCTTCATTGGAGCAAAATTGATGGAGATGGCACACGTCCTTGCGCCAAATGCCGATTCACCCTCAGCGCATTCCGTTTCCGGATCGGGATACGTAATTTTGAAACGTCGTCATCACAGCGCCGCATCGCCGCATATTTTAGGTCGATCGCCGATCGCTACCCTGAATATTCGATGTATTCGTATCATCACGAATGGCCATTTATCGATCAATACGACCTTATTACACCGTCGACATTGACAAGCATTGCTTTGGCAATTGGATGTATGGCACTTGTTGCAGCAGTGTTTTTCCGCAGCCGATATAGTGTATTTTGGACAGTGTATTCTATTTTGTCGATCGATGTTGGCGTTGTCGGCTACATGGCACTGTGGAATGTGCCTCTCGATAGTATATCAATGGTTGTAATAATTATGTCGATCGGACTTTCGGTGGACTATACGGCACATATTGTTCATGGATTTAAAATGTCGTCGTCCCATGACTTGTCACCGGGTCGTCACAGACGAAACAACCCGCTGCTGAAAACAAAGTCAGTAAAGGACCGTATTCGTCGTTCACTTACGTCGCTTGGTTTGCCTGTCCTTCAAGGTGCACTGTCGACCGTTCTTGGTGTTGCACCGCTGGCCGCAATATCTGACTATATCGCTGAGGTTTTCTTCAAAGTTACTTTTTTAGCAATCCTGTTTGGAATGTATCATGCGTGTGCTGTACTTCCGATTGCGCTTACGCTTAGCGAGCTGGCCGCGACGAACCTCTCGAGTTCAAGACAAATCAATCAGAATCGTAAGGTCAGTAAAAAGTCGCCTAGCGTCAAATGGTACGGTGATGCCAACTATTTTGATGTGAAGCAGGGAAAAATTGAAGAGAATTTGACACAAAAGCCGTCGCATTCAATTTACGTGATAAAATTTCTAAATGTTTCAAGGAGCTCAACAACGCTTTAAGTCACAAGGGATAGCATGATCTCGGATAAATATGTGAGTCTACTTTAGGTAGGTACACCAACACTATAGTTTCTGTAGTCAAATCACGGACTGAATGGTGCGGAAATTCAGGATTACATATCTGCCATCGGTGTTCGCTGGTTAGCAAGAGAGGCTTTATGATGTATAAAAATTTTTTGTAAGCGTGAATTTCTCTGTGTTGTACGCTTGTTCACGATCCTCTGACATAATTAAACGAGCAGCTGTGGTCACGATCAAAACATGTATAAAAGTATTCGGTATATCTCCAGTGAAAACGTTTTTTCAAGAATTCGTCAAAATATGACCGCGAACATAACGGGAATGGTCAATTGTGCGCGGACCTTTTCTTTTATATCTAGAATTGCTTGTATCAAAGAACAAACCAGATGCGCACGGCTAAAGTGGTTTCGCGCATAAAATAAGCTGAAGACCTGTCAACAGTAGTTCTGCTGAGTTGTCAGTGGCATTTGATAGCCTATATAGAGCCCTCTAATAGTTGTTAGCGGAACATTGTTCTCATGCATTAAAATGAACGTGTGTGCGAATTTGTATCGCAAAATTATGTGTTTTCAAAAAATACTTGTATCCTACCATGTCTGAAAATATTCGTATTATCTAATCAGTCATGACCTAAAATTTTACAAAAACGTCACTAGTTTTCACACTCGATATTGTTATCAATCAATCAATCAATCATCAAACAAGACGGCTTTCAACACAGTTGTTGTATCTTCAACATTTAAAAGCTTCTCTCTAGATTCCAAGTGCGTGTTTGTGGAATGAAACTAAGAAAAGCTAAAAAATCAAGAATCTCTGTTTCTGAATCAGCCGAATTTCTACCAGAGCCGTCAATTTTGCCAAAACTGCAATCGCTAGAGGAACATTGTTGCAAGTATATTTCATTTGACTTTATGATTGAGCTCTTAGACTTTATGATCATTCAGGTGATTGTACAAGCAAAAGTTAGCTCATTTATGCAAAATTTGCGTAAATTGAATTGTTTTGTTAACGAATGAAATGAAACGCTTTCTTTCTCACAGAATACAAGCCATCGAAAAAGTTACAGAAAACATTTAAATGGGCTCAATTTAAAATCTTTAAATTTAAATGGGCTCACTTACAATCTTTCACGAAACAAATAGTCTATGCGTTATACCTTCTTCTTCGACATATCCATCTTTTTAAGCAGCAGAGGCCCAAGCTGCAAAAAGTACTCAGACACATCGCCACACCTGCCGGTAAACTGTGTGTTGAAAAGTTTTTATCATCAAGTACAATTCGTTTGACAGCCGCTTTAACAACTTCCGGGCTAAATGATAAGTCATTCACCGTCTTGTAGTAGAGAAATACGCAGCAGAAACGCGGGGATAATCCAAATGACTCAAAAAAATCGGTGTTGAATCTGAAAGAGATAGATGATTTAAAACACTCCATATAACTAAGCAAAACGCGACGGGACAAAACATATTAAATGCTGCAGCAATACAAACAGCATTCTCTTTAAGAAAACGATAAGTTTTCGAAATCGGTAAAAATATTGCAATGTGACCTTCTACCACCTGAACATGCCAAAATTTAGAGACAATAGTTCACCACATCGCATCATACCAGCAAAACAGAGCATAAAATGCAGTGATGTAGGCAAGTCAGGTAGTTGAGCTGTTGGTAGGAAACCAGAACTAGTGATTTGATGAATTTGTTGTGTAAAGACAAAGGTAATTTAATCAGCGTTGGTGCGAATGCCAATCGCTTTAGACCTCGAATACAACGCATAAATCAGTATCAGAATCTAAAATACAACTACCAGGAAATTAATCGGCCCACAAAAGTGTTAAAACAACAACTCCGACAGATCGTTCAGAACCGAAACTCGTTAGTTCTGTCACCATGTAAAGCGCTGCTCGTAAAGAACAAGTAATAGGTGGCACAGGCTCCGTAGGTAGGTTGAAAAAGAAGCTGCCGGTGAAAAAACTGAGCAACATAATCAAGATATGTAGCAAGTAAAGCCTCAGAAGACAAAAACAAAAAGATTGTGAGAGCATAATAGCAATGTAACATATATCACAATTTGTATTGTATGAAGGCAACGAAGATACGTCTAACCCTTTCTCTCATAGAGTAACATGTGTGCGACAGCGTACGTTGCGATACCAGGCACTAGTCGACTTTACGGTTCGGCGGGCATTTCCAAGTGCGTTGATGTTTCCTTGCTTTGTGAGGTCTCTTAACGAACCCAGTAACAACTCCAAAATTGCATAGTGGCTAACGTACAAAGCTTCCAGTAAAACGATGTAAGTTCAATCCGCCGACACGAAAAATGTTTGCTCAGCATTGTTTACAATACACAATAATGCACGCGGGAAACAGTTAAACAAAGTTAAGATTATAGCTTAATAAAAACGAAAGACGATAAAACCATAATTAGACAGTTCGTTTGTCTTGAACATATGCCAAAAATACTAAAAGGCACAACTAGTAGAGAACTACACATTATGCGTGAAGATTTATTAAGATTTATTCTTTTCTGTAAGGCTGCAAAAGTTGTGATGTTACAGATCACCCTACCTCTCTCAACTCCTACGTTTGTACCCGCGTGACATTTTTTATGTTACTATTTGCTATTTCATATGACCGCAAGATAACTATTTCTATATTGTGTATATTGTGAAAAACTCCTCATTCTTAAATGAGAAACACGATGTTTTCGGTTACGCGCTTGTGGTGCAGATATGGAATGACATTATTTAAGGACGTACTTTGCGTTAGGGGAGGGGCCTTACACCCGCCATTGAAAACTTTAAATAAAATGTATAAAGAAATTGTGTACGTAATAAGTCCATCAGAGTATAGCATGATATCCAGGGCATTACACCAGGAGGCCTTAAGCCCGGCCGCCCCAGTCAAATGAAATACCGCTCCCAGCCTACCAAGCCGACCGGAACACCGGCCGCATGTGGCCAGAGGCGGCCGTGAAAAATAGCTGGCCGGAATGAAGCAGCTGACCTATCCGCCGACCTGCGGCTTTACTGGCCGGTGCCTAAGCCCAACAGTAGGCGCTACTAGACGGCTTTTCAAACCTGAACCGATGTATCCATAATAGCACAAATAAACATAGACATTTGTCACTGAAAGATGTTAATGCGAGTTAATATGACTTGGACTAACGAGATGAAGAATTAAACTACCTATGGTTTTGTTTCAGAGGATACGAACGTGGTATTTGGTATAACTCGTAGAGTAACTTTAATACCATAGAATAGATAGTAGACTAGGAATCGCAGAAAAGGTTATACCATGTTGAACAATAGTTTATACAAAATAAGTTTATACAAACTTCATCAATTAATGATGGGTTATCCATGTTACAAATTTCCTCGCTTTAGATGACGCACTCATCTCTACCAACTTACGCAAATTAGCAGCCGCGGTCGGCTGTCATGATATTTTCACTATTCTTTCAAATCAATCCGCTTCTATACTACACTTATGCTACACTAAACGATGATAGTACATCGTGTCAATTGTGAAACGCCATCAAAATCAAAACACAACCGTAATGTAGATATGGACGTGTGTTGCAGCTGCTGGTTTTAAAAGACTGGTCCTTAAAGAATGACAGTCTTTGACACGTGGTGTCTTTGCTAGAATCCACCCAAGCCTAAATTGGTTAATTTTGAAGAATGGGTATACTGATTAAGATATAATCATAATGGCATACACTTCGGTATTTGCGCAACAGTTTGATAACCATATCTTTTTAATTTCTTTTGGATCAATGTTTTTTCGTCACTGTTTGGTACACTGTTTGGATCACTGTTACAATCGGTTATGCACATGTTACAATCGGTCACTGTTTACTGTTTAGCATTTGAAGTTATCTACTTTCCTTTTCTTTCTTTTAAAAACGTTGTTCGATATCTATCAGCAAACGTGTGTCTGAAGGAAACCTTTCGTGTTTTAGGATCAAACTCGTTTGTGCGCCATTAGTTGCACACATAACTGCTGCGTGACATGTGCGCAGCGCGTGGTCATTATTCATTGCAAAACAAAGTTTACCGAGATTGCCATACACTGCGTTCTTCAGTTTATGTTTGCGTTCATTCTTTAGTAGCTTATATTAGTCGTTCGGCCTTTTTATAATAAGAATATATATTTTATATATACTGCTGTCAGCAAGGTTGTCCTAGAGCTTGTCCTAAAGTTGAAGTTGGAGTGATTGACAATATAACAATAGTACTGTACAGGTCAAACTTAATTTTTTCCATTTTTTGGACTCCTAGTGAGGGTACCTTGACCCCATAACTCCTTACCGGAACCTTGGTGACAAAAATCAACCATGCCAATCGATTTAGCGGATTAATTCATCTTATATAAGACCAACTTTGTTTTTTTATATTTTGGACCCCTGAGGCTCATAAAGGAAGTCGTTCCGACCCGAGGGTGCTCAGTCCCCCATAACTCATAACTGAAACCTTGATGAAAATTAACTGGACCAGTCGACTCAGCGGGTTAAATGCGACCAACTTAAGTTCTTCGATTTGAGCCCTGAAGATCATATTATCGGGATGCCTCCCATTTCTCCTTACTATCAGAGGCTAAAACGGACCATGCCAATGAATCCAGCAGGTCAAATTACTTTATAAAAGACAAATTTCAATTTTTCGATTTTTGGACCATGATGCTTGTATAGGGTTTTGTTGTCTCCCGAGTATGCTCTGACTTCCATAACTTCTTAAAGGAACCTCGGAGTACAAATCTTATCAATGGATTCAACGGGTCAAATCACTCGCATTTTGTAACAGATAACATTAAGAAAGATACTAATTTTCAACTATTTTTTGTATATACTGAAATAGTGACATCGGAGGAGAACAAGCAACGGGCAAAACAATCACCATTAACAATATAATTATTATATATTTCATCATAAATTGTGATAAAAAAGTTTCACGTTTATTAGTATGAGGCTAATAAATATGTAATGAGTAAGTAATGAAAAATTCCTTTATTTGGTAATATAGAAACATATTTCTAATTTCCATATATTGAACATGTGACGAGCAGCGGAAAAGCCACCGAAATACGGATGATGCTTTGTTATAAATGATTCTGCGTTTTGCATATTTGCAGTAGTTCCACTCCACGTACGCGTTTATCCATGGGTGAATAGATCCAATACATATTATAATTTGTGCGTGCGCAGCATTTATATTTGGACTGAAAGAAAAAACTTGTTAAATTTGAAAGTTTGTTCCAGATAATAAGCTAAACCCGGAAACTGTTTACTGGTCATTGGTCAATGGGCCCGTACGCTCAACGCAAATGCGAATAATATATGTCATATTCAAACTTTGCTTAAATGTATTTAATCCAGAGTCGTCGTACTGCGGAACTAAACATAAGCTGACACCACTATTTAGCAATACGCGGTGTGGAATTCACATCCATTGTTACAGGATAAATAGGAAATTACATTCGATTTATTACAGGAATAAAATTAACGATTTCAAATCAGGTAATAAACGTTCAGTGTCATTTCGCACTTTGAATTAGGATTCGTCTATATTCATGAACAAATTAGTGTAATACTGTGGCGTCACAAACGGAACGGTTCTGTAGTTATTGTTCGTGGACATAGCATTTTAATTCAAATCCAGCAAAATTTTGATCGCGAAAAAATTATAAATTTGCTAACAGAAAATTGGAATTTTTAAACTGACTAGAAACTGTTCAGCAACTAAAATTTTTTTAAATAAAATATGATGTTGACTGATGTCATATTATATTTAGTCGCGCATACGTCAAGGTTGTCTCTTTGCCCATGTTTTTGAATAAAATAATACAAAAGCTGGGCAAATTAGCATTAGTAATACAAGGCCATCCCTCCTAGTTTTGTTCCGCTTGTCTTGCCCTCCCACGCTGAACCACTTAATGCTCTGCTGGTGTAGTTTCGCAGGTAATCGTGGTGTTACCGTTAAAATTCTGGACATAAAGATTGTCTAAAGTTTTGCTAAGGCTTTAGCCTGCGATGAGTTCTTTTGCTTTACGTTTTCATTTGGATGGCTTTCTTCAGTAATAGAAGGGTGTTTAAATTAGTTATGCAGCGATGTGGTCATTCATGATATTACTTTCTAAAATTACTTTCACGTGTGGAAAATTAATTTTTATATAAACATATAGTTTTTGCTTACGGTATACCTAAATACATTTCTTGAACTGATTCGGCGGGAGAATGGGTATGCCATATTTAAAATTTATTTAGGTCCCCAATTTCAACGGTTCATATGGTTATGACGTTGTTTACTAAAGCGGTACGAAGCCGTCAAGTCATGAACAGAAAATAAAGGATCACCTTTAAATCCAAAACACCTGGATATATAGTACGCCTGACGCATTCCCTTTAAATTACATCATACATACAGTTCAAATTTCAAGTTTTGATGTTGTCCTTATTTTAGCGGGTAGAGCAACAAAGTCGCCATTTCATTGCGGAGCCCGGATTTGGGCGCATTGGGGCATCCGCTCCGTGGGGAAAACCGAGATACAACACAAAAGTGGTAAACTCAATTAATCTGCATATGGTATATATCTAAACGTCAGTCGAAATTTTTTTAGAAAATTTGCGCTCTGTAAAACAAACTTCTGGACACGCCACTGCTCCCGTTGTAACCACTGGTCGATACCCGGGATATATTTCAATAACACTGAACACAGCGATGAGGAACTCAAATTAAAGATAGCAGTTTTGTTCGCCCACGCGACCCAAATAGCAGTCAGGCAGACCTGACCCGGCCTGGCTTCATGAAATTTTATAGAGAGAGAGCTGCGTTGCTCGAAAACGGTATCCATTATAAAATAATGGTGATATTTAAATGCATTAAATCATGAACAGTACATTATCATCATCAGCCAACAGTACGTTTCCCCGTTCAGCAGTGACTTTTCACATTTAAAACGCAATCAACGATGGAGACAAACTCGCGTTTGATGACTATAACGCCTATTAAACCAACAAATATACCTATATACCAACAAATATTAGAAGCCGGTCGCATAAAAAATAGTGGCCAATAATTCATATTTTGGACTGAAAGCAATTGAGTTACAGTCTGTGGTCCGATAGTAGCTGAACCAATCTGATTTGGCTCAAATTTCGTAATATATATTACTTTGTGGAATTCATATATAGTCCGTCGAAGATCTGTTAAGCCGAAAAATGATGGCAGTTGCGTTTCAAACCAAGATTTATTGCTGTCATATAATGTTATACTGTGGAAAGGTGAAGAATAAAATCTTCGCATTAAACGTACACAAAGGTTCATTATGTAATTTTTCAGAATAATATGACACGCGGTCATACTCTTATGCTAATATACCTCATCCATTGACGCGATCATTTTTCGACTTGCCTCCACCCACCTCCCTCCACCTGGTGTCGGTCATTCCCACTTCAAGGATCTTTCGGAAGGTACAAACAATCAGATTGCAATAGTCAATCTGATAAGCGCAGGAAGAGTAATCGCTGGTGGCTCCTTGTGCTGTTTTAATCTCATTAGTTGTTAGCAAGAAGAAAGCTGTTATCCTGCAAGGAACCTTGGTGGGGAAGGAGGTAGCTGATACCCCCAAACGACCTTGGGGGACGGGTACCCATGGAATCTTTGGTTGTGTCGGGTAAGCCGAAAGTCGACCTCATCATTCGATAAAGTATAATGTAAGAGTGTGACCGAATGACTTCTACAAATTTTTTATAATCGACTCTTGATCGCATGGATTTGTATGAAATTAAAAAAGTGCTGACTACTCAGTTTGACCTAATGTTCAGGGTTTGAAATGCACAACAACACCGTTGGTCGCTCGTCGTTTGTTTGACGATGATGATAGCATATCGCAGTGAGGCGTTTATCACCAGAATGAGATCACTTTTTGATGCAAATTGCCAAATTAGAATTTAAGACTGTAAACCTGGTTGTTTGTGAGGGTACTTTTTTTAGAAACTTAGATGATTCGTGGAGACTACGTTTCCACTATTTAAGAAACATTTTTCCACGTGTCCAGCATTTAACAATGTTTGGTTTTTCCATTTATACAATGTTTCACGTTAGTGCACTGATTACGCAATTTCAAAGTTGCTGCAAGACTAGAACTAATCCGATTTAAAACATTACTGGACATTTAAGAATAAAAACAGAGCGAAAAGTGGCTAAAATTGAGGTAAAACTGGTAAAAAATAGGGGAAATTAGGAAAAATTTATCCAGAATTGGCAAAAAGTGGGGAAACTTTGAGTTCCTAGAAATTTCAGAAATTAATAC
>JASANE010023702.1:0-13361 GCA_030248225.1 Trileptium ribeirensis
AAATTCTGAGTGGACGGAACGAGCGCAGCGAAGCATCAAGGGTGGAGCTACGGGAAGGTGTAGTGCCCTTTTTCGGACGACGAAAATACTATCGCCTGATGCTCGCTAATACTATAATTTGCAATATACACGATTACCATGGTCAGCTTGAAATCGTGCCAACTTATCCAGATTCTCCCTACCTTTGGTACTGGGTTTTTTTTTCAAATTCATGCTGTGCTAAAATGTGTGTTTTTTGAAATTTACCTGTGTTTTTAACTAACACGCAAATACCCAAATACCCTGTTTTAGCGTTACAGCGAAGGTCGAGCAATGATAATTAACCGGCTACAGGCAATTTTATATTAATGTATACATTATATATTTATACAATGGGCCAATCAGTTATATTTAGCACAGATTATATATTTCATAATTCAGAATTTATACTTAAGTTCCTTCTTACAGTATAAGAATTTAAATAATTCTGAATAAGCATTCAGAGTTTAAAAATTTTTGTTTTTGTAGCCTTTTAATTAAACAGTTCAAATGTGCTAAATTTTGTGTTTTTAGAAATTCCACTGTTTTTGCACTAAGAAAAACACAAAAACCCTGCTATGGTAATTGTCCGAAAATGTTCAGCTCGACTTCGGCGCTCGACGGCTACGGAGCCTTCAACCCCCTTCAAACACCCTAGCTCCGCCAAAGGATATCATGTGCGAATTTTAGACTTATGTGGATCCAAACCTAGAACATAGATAATTACCATGACAACGCGTTATACACAACGACCCAGAATTTCAATTGCTATGCAAAATAAGGAGAATATCGCACGCGTAAAATTGTGATATTACGTATGACCCAAAAATATATATGGTTAAACAAAAGTTAATGCGTATAATTATGTGACAGAGCAGCAAGATGAGCAAACATTTTCCTAAGTATAGATGAATATATACAGAAATACTTCAACGCAAAATTACACACCTTAAAACGTTTGTCTTGAAGAACTTTCTTTATTGCAACTTTCTCACCAGGTTCCGGGGAAATTAGAGTTGCCTGATAAACAACGCCAAACGAGCCATTGCCGATTACCCTAACGTCGCTATACGACACTTCAACCTGAAATTGAACCAAGTCACGTTATTCATCAGCAAAGCACTGTAACAATGCAGAATTATGAGGTGTTAAAGCAACGAAGTTCCCGCCATTTGAATATGGACCCAACATGGAACAAAATTGATAATGACACGACGAATATGATTGTTGTCTTCATACCGCCAAGACGGTAACTGATAAGGCCCAAAGGATCCTGACCATATAACAGCTTTCTAGTTTTGTTAACAATGTTGAGTAGCAACGCATTGTGAGATTCCATCTGTATTGCAAACCCTAAGCATGAGTCCCAAACTGACAATCTCATATTTCACAACAATGAAATGCAAAGAATTTTTCGATAACACTCATAATTCAATGATCTATACAGCGCAGCCATAAACTGACTTCACGTACCGGCAGATGCATGATCGATTGTGATATCGCTGTACGATTGTCGAAAATACCGAGGATGAGAGCCCCGCAATAGCAGGGCTTGAATGCCTGTCGAGATTGAGGATTGGTTAGAGAGGTAGCGCACCCGATGCGTGGAGGCGGCATTTGAACGCAGATATCGTTGGGGCGTTGACAATGTGGGCGCTAAGATTGTTCCAGATATTGACAACACGGTACGAGAAGAAGTGCTGTCGTGGAATTGAAAGGGCCATAACTTTCGGTTGTAGTTTATAGTTGTGTCCACGTGTTTGGGTCGCATTTGGACGGTCGAAAAACTCATTTACGGTTAAGTGTTGAGTAGCCGTGCGTTAACTGATACATTAGCATTAGGTCTGCGCGTAAACGTCTCGTTGCAAGCGTTTGTAAGCCTAGTGCACGCAGTCGTTGCTCACTGCTGAAGTGTCGTATACTCGCAATAAGTTTAGTACATCGACGTTGAACATTTTCGATCAATAGAATATCTTTCTTGAGGTATGGGTTCCAAGCTTGAACCGCATACTCTAAATGGGGGCGTATTAATGTTTTGTACAATGGAAAAAAGGTTGCTCGACTTATATATATTAACAAATGTTCGTTTCACTAGTCCATACATTCGGTTCGCAGTTGTAGCGGCTTTCTGGCATTGTGAAGCAAATTTTATGTCACTACAAAAAACTACTCCAAGATCTTTTATATATATTATTTACAGATTGCAATTCAGTATCGCCCAAGCGATATTTATTACGAAGATTTCCATATCCATAGCGTAAGAATAAGCATTTGGATATATTAAACGGTAATTATTTGTCACCGACCATCTGTATGCTGTGTCACAGTCACGTTGCAAAATATTGATATTATCTTGTGGTTCGGATCTACACAATTTTTGCATTATTTTCGTGTCGTCTGCATATTTGTACATATATAAATGATGATATGTTATTATCCACATCATTAATGCATATAATAAACAGTAGGGGGCCCAGGAATGATCCTTGTGGGACCCCGCTGCTTTAGAACTGATAAATTTGAATGTTGACCGTTGATTGTCACTGACTGCGTACGTTTTGACAAGAACGCTTTTATTGAGCGGAGCTCGGGGAAGCCGAGCGAAGCGTCTTTATTTTCTGTCTGTGAGTAAAAAGGTCGATGTCCGTCCGTTCGTTCGTTCGGTCCGACGGATCTCAAGAACCACTGAAAAAAAAACTTTTTTTTGTTTGAAAGCCTATCATGTCACATGCCAGAGTGTGCACCTGATATTTGGGATTAAAAAGTTTTGAATGGTTAATTAGTAATTAGCTAATTAGTTAATTTTACGCAGCTAAAATAGAGAATTTGCAATATTTGTGTTATTTATTAAAATAGAATCGTTTCGATCAAACCATTATAGGGTTTTTTGGGTCGAAGAATTCAAATATAATATTTTTACCAATGATAAAGCCCTATGCAATGTAGTTACAAGAACATAAAATTGAGTACATTCGTACTGCCACAGCCCAAGCTCCGCTCACAAATGTAGTTCCACTACCGACTAGTATACCTTATATGATGTTCAGAAAAGTTGTAATATCTTAATTTGTCAACAATTTTCGAATGAGGTAGTTTATCAAATGCTTTAGTGAAATCGAAATATAAATCATCAGCACAATCACCATTATTTGTAGCTAGTGTAACATTGTCCAGATGCCAAAGTAATTGGGAGCAACATGAACGACCTGTCAGAAAGCCGTGTTGAGTATTACCGAGCAGATTATTCGTAGTCAAATGTCTTAACATGTTATCTCGGATTATGCTTTCCATTACTTTGCACCATTTTGAGGTGAGGCAAATTGACCTGTAGATAGAAATCCCACCTTTATGTAACTATAGGTACTACATATGCTAAAAGCCAGTCGTCAGGCAGACGTCCATCGTTATAAGATTTTCGAAAATTTCGCAGAGAGTGGGTGAAATTGTATTTTCCATCTTCTTTAATAGATAGTTTGGTATTTCGTCAGGACCGCTAGGTTTTGTTGTATCAATGCTATATAAGCGTTTAGTAATTTCATCACAGGTAAATACGGGATGTTCACATGTATTAATATTAAGTGCAGATGTAGTGAAATGGTTGGGAACACTAGTATCGAATACCGAGCAAAAATAGTCATTTAAAAGATTAGCACACTCAGCAGGGTCCGATGTGAGAGAACCATCAGTTCTACGCAAGCAATCTATTGATTTATGAGTTTTACGCAGTTTATTTATGTAGCCAAAATGATTTCGTATCAGTATTGATATTTTGGGCCAGCTTACATTCATAGTTACGGATCGCTGATTTGCACAATGTGTCGCAGAAACTAGCGGCCGTCGTATATGCTGCTAGCGCAAGTGCGCTGTTCACTCGTTTAAAACGTTTATATGCATTATGTTTTCTACGAAGAGCTTTCCAAACTGCATTGGTAGCCCAAAGCGGCTTTCTACTGCTCCGTGGCGAAACTTTTGGGATATTTTCGTTAGCGGCATTTAATAGATTTGTTTTGAATAAATTCCAAACTGAATTGACATCATCGTTATTAGTAATGCGTTGAGCATTTGTGTTATAACTATTGGTTAAAGCGCTCCATGCATTTACAGGAGCCCGGCCAAATGCAAAACACTGAGTAGTGGAATTATAGCTACTGTTTTGTTTAGTGTGTCAATTTAAACAGAATTGAACTACACTGTGATCCTAGTTTGCAAGTGGCGCTTCTATGGAATAACTGGAAACATTGCCGGTTTCTCGAGTAAAAACGAGATCAAGAATGTTATTGTCTCTGGTGGGGGATTTGATATGCGGATAAAGATGTGGATTTAAGTCAGCATCTATAAATTCACTGGAGTTATGTGCCCATGTATTATTAATTCAGTCAATTTGAGGGTAATTGAAATCATCCGCGATACATAGTGTTTCGTATTGATCAAGCCATTCGGACCTTATAAATCTGTTTATAGATTCATTTGTAACGTTATCTTTGTTTGGTATAGAACTGTGATATTGCTAAACGTGCATAACGCAATCACAGTTTGCCTCGTTTATAACATTTTGCTCAGTAATTTACAGCATACCTTGGATAATTTTCTTTTAGAACAGGAGAAACCAAAAATTTAGTATCCCGCATAACAACATGTAAAAAATAACTCCCTAGTAACCCGAGGCAATAGAAAAGAGACCAAAATTATCTGGTCTACGCGCCTAAAACCGCGTACACATTCAAACGCATTCATTTCATACAGAGATTCATAGTGTTAACACATTTCACGACCAGCAGGGCCGCAAGAACCGACCAACACCGCCTCGATAGATAAAGCATTTTAGCTTCCTCAGCCCATCTACGGTATATACCAGAATGACGACAATATCGCGCAATACATTAAATTCAATATAAATTATTTTTAAAAACACATTTTAAATCCATTGTATATATATGTATTGTATACCAATATTTAATCCGTCATTTGTTTAACTACGTATATATATATATATATATATATATATATATATATATATATATATATATATATATATATATGGATTATAAGACTAGGTTCCGAGTATGGCTCCTGCAAGTATCGGTTCCATTTATTCTTTGCTTAGAGACATTAAACACTGTATCGCGGGGGCATGTAGCGAGGACACTTGCCTACTAGGTTTTTATAAATTATTTTATGATTTTTTGTTTCGATGTTACCGCCTTAACTTTTCGTTTTATTATATATGCGCAGTGAACCGTAAAAGATATAAAAGCAGTTAGATTGATTGACACTATCCCATAATGACATGTTTCTATTTAAGAACTATATATAGCTGAACCCACCTGTCTGTCAGGACCATAGCCAGGTGTTGCCACAACCGAAGTTGTTCGATTGTCTTTACCACTACCGAACATCGAAATGGAACCAGCAACGGTTGGATGAATCAGCGTTGTGAAATTTCAAAATGTAACGTCAACAAACTACTTAGCTATGAAAATGTAGGCTTCAATGTAAAAATATATAGATACTACCCTTTGACAATAAATTATATATAACTATTTGCCACTTGACGTTTCACATTTCTCTTATCTACTAATAAACTTATAATTCCAATCGCCTGTATATTAGTATAACACAATACATTAACGTAGTACCCTGAAAAAAACTACGTGTGTTACGTATATATAAGAAAATGGAGTGAAAAAGGACGATGGCCGCTGTTTACAACAGTGCCGTGCCAATCTACATTTCTCCAACATTTAGACATGTACGAGGTCCAGAGTGGCAACTGGAGCTACAAGTAGCGTCCTAGAATCGGTCGTGTTCGCAGGTATGCTACTCAATTTACCGAACCAGAAGGAATGGGTCATCATCGTCGGATAAAACAGAGCGAGCGATGCTATTCTTTGTTGAGGAACTAATAATATATCAACGATGCATTAAAGGCAATGCTATGGCCCATATCAAAACTACAAGTCTATATATATTAGTAAACCAAAAGGCGGAAACTCTAAATTTATAAATAACGAATTTCAAGATTACAATTTTTGTGTGCAATTAAATTGAAAACATACAAAATTTTAACAAATTTCGTTGCACAAATTTTATATAACCAACCACGTACAGCGCTACTGAATTTAATTGATTTATATAGAGTCTTCACCCGGAGGTGTTGTAGAAGAATAGTTAGCTCCAGAACTTAATGAAAAAGTAAAATTTCAGTTGTTTCTTGAAATATTTACTAGTTGATTCATCTGTTTTTAAGGCAGTCAGATTAAAGTTCCATAAAATCGGATCAGCAAACAAAAAGTATTTCGACGAAAAATATTGTCACCATGAAGCCGCGGAACATCAGATAGAGTTGACATCTAATCCAGATATAATGGAGAGTGATATTCTATCACATTTCGTACAAGCCTGATTAGTTTGAATGATATCCTTCGTTCAATCGGCATCCAATGTAAGTCGCGCAGAATTGGCGTTATATGGTCCATGTTGCATGCGCCCGTTATTAATCTTGCAACAGTATTTAATACACGTCTCAATGGCAACAGAAAATATAGAGAGTTGCAATAATCGAGTAGCACACGATTGCGCATAATACACAACGATCAAGTGGTGATTTTATTGAATCCACCTGCCTAATCTGCCAACAGCATCTAAAACATTAGCAATGTGTTGTCGAAAAGATAGTAGCCTGCCAAGATACTTCAAGTAATATATATACTTTATAAATTCAGATGACCCAATCACTTTATTATCAATGTTGACGGAAGGCCACAAGATGTTTTCCCGCTTTGACCAGTTCAGTTGCAAACATTATATACACTTAAACCAATCAATAAAAAGATGAAGTAACCGTTGCACCAAAATTATGATGTTAGGCAAATGCTTTTTCGTAGTATAAGAGTATATCTCGAAATCATCAGCATAGCAGCGTATAATAACGTACCCGATCTCCCCGGGCAGATGTATGATCGATTGTGATATCGCTGTACGATTGTCGAAAGTAACGGGGAAGCGAGAGCCGCAATAGCAGGGCTTGAATGCCTGTCGAGATTGTAGTATTTTCGTATATTGGTACTGTGTATAATGAAAATAGTAGTGGCTCTACGATACTACCTTGGGGCACACCACAAGACATTGTACCTATATATACTGTATTGCTCATCTCCCGCTGCAACGATAAAACGTCGGTATACTAAGTATGACTGGAACCAAGCAATGGTATCATTTGAAATACTAAGTGTTTTCAGACGATTAAATAGTATTTGGTGGTCAACTGTATCAAATGCGGCGGTAAGGTCTAACGAAATGAGGAGTGTAGATTTGTTTTTCTGGAAACCCAGCCGTATATGTATCGTTACAGATTTTAAGCAACGCTGTCTCAGTTGAATGGTGTTTTCGATAAAATGACTGAATGCCAAAAATAAGAATTTTGCTCTCCAGATATTTACACACTTGGTAGAAGACAACATTCTAAATAAGATTAGCTAAATTACATATAAGGCAAACTGGACAGTGGTCGAAAATTAGACGAATCATTAACTTTGGCATCATTGGGTTTCAGAATAGGCCAGGCAACATCCCTGTTTAGCGTTTCGGGAAGTATCGCTTTACAAGAGATGCAATATTAACATTTTGTACAGCTCGGAAAACCTTTCAGCATTGTCTTTCACCATGAGAGGAAATACATTATAACGCTATAACAGATCTATAACTGGGCCCAGACTAGGTTTCCCGATCTGACCTACACTGAGCCCAGTATTATTTTGTAGCCAATTTTAATTACAATGACCACTTTTAACATAGAATTTTCCATTAAAGTGAACTTCTTAAATTAATTTAACAGCGTTTCAACCTTAACAACGTTAAAATAAATACCTGTAGGCTAAAAGTGACGAAGCAGATTGCATATAAGCAGCATATTATGTATGGTTACCTATTCAGACATGTGTACAATTCAGGGCTCTCCGTTCGCTGAAATATGTGTTAGGAAAAATGAACCGGGCGGGATAGGGGAGGATGGGCTCGGCGCTTGATTATGCCATAGGCACTTTACGAAGACAAAAATGATTAAAAATTGTATTCAGGATTGCTGTTAAGACGCTTTTGAGCAAACAAAAAGCTATTTTGAAACAAATTTTGACAAGAATGGCGAATAATTTGACTACCGAATGACATTTTAGTACAAATTTTGATCAAATTATATGACAGTTGGTGGTATTTTTACAGAGTGGAAACAAACAATTTTGCCGATGAATGTCTAACCTGGGGAGTCTAAAATTTTGGCTGGTTGCCTGCACCGGGGCACCCGGTTTTTTCCATGGGGCCCCCAGCCCCCACCACCAAATCGGAGATACCGCTAATTAATTGTTACAATTTATGAATGTACGTCACCCATTTTTCGCTGATATTTCCAACCACACCGAGCGAAAGCGATTGTTGTGGTAAAAGATCTTTTCAATTGAGGCGACGGGATCCGTATATTTGAACCTTCCCAGGTTCCCCATAAAAATTATTTCCTCCATTCAGTTCATGCCCTTAGGCACTTTCCGATACTAAAACTAGCAACTCGTAAAACGAGGGGAAACGGAGCGAGTGTGGCTACTCTACCCTTATTGACGATTTTGTTCCAAATGCAGGTCTCTAAGCCCGCAGACGATTATACACTGAAAATACTTCAATGACAAAACCACGCTCATTTTAGTCATATAACAAAATCGAAGAGCTCTTTATTTTTTCTTCCAACGACAAAAGCAAAAACTTTTAAATCTATAAATCACAAATCTTAAGAAAAATTATAATTTGAAGAGTGATTTTTACGAACAAAGGATCCAATACTTACCCTACATTATGGATACCACGCAAAACATATACAATTGGTTTTATCATATTTACCAACCCTGAAAACCCATAGATACGTTCTACTGACCTACATATATCTATATTGGAAACGTGCCGAAATTTGATTATTTTGTTGCAAAAATTTACCAAATTTAGCTATATACGTACCATTAAGTACCATTCGACCCTCCGCATGGTACGGTTCGATGATCGAGAGATATTTTCAATTCGTTTGATTGTTGAGCGTCCATGCGAGAGGGAAGCACAGCCTTGCCTGGGAGCAAGGCCGAACAGAGATGAAACAAAATAACGATGACAGCGAAGGCGCATTAACCACGGACATTGGGAGGGAATTCCACTGACGCACAGCCATGTGAGTGAAGAAATGTTTCCTCACATCCAACCGGCAGGGAGTAACCGGAATTCCGGTTCCGGCGAAAATCATGTTCCGGTTGCGGTTCCGGCAAAGGGCAAAACCCATACCGGAACCGGAATTCCGGTTTAAAAAGTTTGTTTGAAATTTTCCACGTTTCTGCTTCATCTGTGATCCAAACATATGTATGTAATATATATTATACAATGATCAAGCTCCAACACAACCAAGCAAAAGAAAAGGTTAACTAAGCAATTTGACGTTTGAAACGTAATTAGGGCACATAATTTCAGTTGGAATTGTTCATAATAACCTGCAGGAATTTGCTAACAAATCAAAGCCACGTCGATGCTTATAGCAGCTATTTTACACATCCAGAAGTCTGTGGGGTACGTTTCAATTAAACCGGTTCAACTCGGTAACAGAGTATGGCCTACGCAGAAGTACTTAGGGTATGCTTGGCTTCAAGAACCCGACAATGCGCTTGTAAACTTGGTGAATCAGTCTAAATTGAAGTAAACTAACGTTATCTGCAACGCAACTAGAAACTGCTTTCTTGGCAAAGAACTGTATTTATTGAAACTGTGCGAGCAGCATCACAGTGTGTCTCATTTATAGCATTCTGATTAGAAAGTTATCATCATTATCATTTAACTTACAAGCACTGTTTGTCCAAAACTTACGGGCACTAGCCTAAACAGTGTCCCTAGCCACTGATCAGAAAATTACCTTCTATCTATTATTTTCTCTTAGAATCATATAAACCAATAATTTCAAGTTTACTACAGAAGAACGTGTAACAAACGTATGTGTAGTAAAGGAAGGCGACTGGAGACAGAGCGGAAGTGCGTATTCTACGCTCCAAGCTTTGTAAGCACATTCGATTTGACGCAGTATACGCAGTTCTGGGTGTCCAAAACCGACATATTTGATCGATAAATAAACATTATTAGCTTCCTCAGTCTCTTTAAAGTTTCAGAAAGGCAATAATGCGTACCTGAAGCTCCAGAGTACGCTCGACGACTTTGTTAACAAATAATAGATTGTTGGTCGGTGTGTCGGCGTATATTTTTGGAGATCTTTGTTGGCTCCGCGATTACGTGTAAAGAAACAAAATAAAGTCAATGTTCGAAGAAATTTGACATATGGATTCTGCGCTTGAACGATGATACAGATGGGGCGTTTAATACCATCGAAATACATTAAGTTTCATGTAAAAGTTATTTTTAATGCATTTTAAATCCACTATACCTTGATTTCTTCCTTCATCTGTTTTACTATATATAAATTGCGAAGACCAAGTTCCGGTTTAAATGGACGGTTCCGGTTGCTGGTTCCGGTTCCGGCAAATCTCGGTTCCGGTTATTCCCTGCCAACCGGGTATGTCTAATGTGTCAAGCTTAAAATTGTGACCACGAGTCACAGCTTAACCCGCTGCGAAGTACTTGGAGAGAGAGCAATGTTGGAGTGAGTCATCTTATATATTAGGACAAGGTCACTTCTGACGCGCCTTGACTCAAGCGATTGGATACCAAGATAGTTGAGACGGTCTGCATAATCCCAGTGGCGAACAGTTGGGATAAGCTTCGTGGCAAGGCGCTGAAACCTTCTCAATTAACAGGATGTCGCGAGTATAGTGGGGACACCAAACATTAACTGCATATTCCACCTGCGGGCGGATCAATGAACGATAGAGGTGGAGCCATACGAACTTGGTCCAGTAGTGCATCGTGCGATTTAAGAGAAAGATGACCATACGAGCCTTCGCGGCGAAGGAGGCACAGTGGTCGGAGAACTTGAGGTTATTGGTAACAATGACGCCCAGATCTTTCTCAGAATCAGTGACGCTCAAATGGAATCAATACCATATATATATACATCTCGAGCTTATAAATCAACGCACGAAGGTTGACCTTGTCAAATGACTTTTGGAAATCGACGTAGACTACATCTACCCAGTCGTGTTGGTCTACACATTTCGTAGCAAAGTTCAGGAACTCCAGCAGTTGGGTAGTGGTTGAGCGATTTTTGCGGAAACTATGCTGGCTGTCATACAGCAGATTGTGGGTAGTACATATACACCACTACGCCTGTCATACAGCAGATTGTGGGTATATACAACACCGTTCCGCAGGGTTAAAAACACAGGCAATATGGTGTTAACACAATGAAACCTATTTAGCTGCCTCGTATTGAAGCAGCTAAATACTTCTTCAGTTTCCGCGTTGTTGAAACGTGGAACACTTTGCCATCCCATGTGGTTACCGCCCCCTCCCTCCCAACCTTCAAACATCGGCTCCATGCTTCTGGCTGCTTACCGAATCCGTAGATTTGTGTTCTACCGTTGTTTTGCCTGTTTTAGGCATTGATCGTGCAGCCGGTGTGAAGTCACCGGCGTTCCTCTACCATCAGCTTATGCTTCATGCCTATCAACAATTAGCGTCTTGCTTTCGATGGCTGTTGGTGGATCAAGGTAGATCAAGGTAGGTAGGTAGAAACCAACTTGTTTAACGGGCTATAGATAACCATATAATCCAATAGTTCAACCCCAACAAGTAGACTTGCTGTGTAAAAAAATTTTTTTTAAAAATCTTCACTTCAAAAAATTTTGACTTTGGGTTATTTTTAAACTTTGGTTCATAGCTCGAAAACAGAAGCTCTGACAAAATGCATAACAGCAAAGTTGTAGCTCTCGGTGAGCGATCTCCGTTTGTCAATGCGAACGCTCTATCTCGAGAAAGTTAAATAGCCAGATGGTCAAATTTCGCAAAATGTTACCCTTGCCCCTTTTGGGACCATTTTGACCCTGAATACGTGGTTGGCGAGTTTTGCGTATAACGAACGGGCACAAATAGATTGAATTTGTGATCTAATTAATAATTGTGAAGATCCATCCAACCGGTGATAAGATATATGATCTCCATAGACGGTCAAAAAAAAAAGAAATTTT
Organism: Trileptium ribeirensis; assembly: GCA_030248225.1. Taxonomy (NCBI): domain Eukaryota; kingdom Metazoa; phylum Nematoda; class Enoplea; order Enoplida; family Thoracostomopsidae; genus Trileptium; species Trileptium ribeirensis. The sequence continues at coordinate 12,171 of JASANE010023702.1, forward strand.
TTTAAAATGTTTGCCACTAACAAAGCTATTGGAAGAAACTTCCCTCGCTTCGCCCCCTTCCTTTCCATCAACCGATTTTTCTCTACAGGGCTAACAATATAACAATTTTTCCTATTTCGCCAAAAACCGAACCAATTCTTACATCGCTAAAGTTTTCTTTTATATACTAAAGATCTATAATTGCGCTGAATCATTTGAATTGATGTACCCATATTTGACGTTTTGTGACACTTATAGCAATGGCGAACCACAAGATGAACTTGAAAAATCGTTTCCCAGGCACTTCCAGCCATGTCTGTTAATAAATGGTCAATCTCCATGGTCATGCCCGAGATATTTTGCTAACTTAGAGAAGCCAGTACATGGCAGTAAATTAGCACATTTCCATATACGAGAAACAGCGCTGAAATACTCTGTCTAAATTTCGATTATGCGGAAAGCTTAAAAATGACCTCTATGTCATAATGGTAAAATCCAGTTGCTCCGTTCTACCGACTTTTGCGGACCGGTTGACCATACCCACGTTGCAAAATTTTGATAAAATATCTCACCAACCATGCCCTGCTTCACATCAAAAGTTAGAAGACAAGTTCAATTCGTCAATACATCACGGAAGGTAGAATAGCAAAGTTAAACAAATATATAAACAGTACGTATATAAACAGAGTATATATAAATGCTATATAGTACCAAATCCCAGTTGATATTTGCCAAGTAAGACTTAATAGCTGGAAAATTAGTTTTTTTACAATCGAAGCCATATGTGGGTTTTTCAACACTTGTATCCAAATTCGCCAACAGAACGATATCAACTCAGAAATGGTCTGAAGTAAAAAAATGTTCGCCGCGCTCTACAAGAGGTACACTTAGTACGCATGTTATCAAAACGAGATCTAGTAAATTGTTGCCACGAGTGGGAAAGGCAACGAGTTGCTCAAGACCTGTCTAGGGAATACTGTTCATGAAAGTTTCATAAATTAAGCTATGAGGGCACGATGAAGTAGCCCAGTTTATATCTGGCAGATTGAAGTCGCCTACTATAGTCACAGGCCATGTGTCGCAAGCTTTTTTGAAGAGCTCGGCCAATTATGATACACAGTTTGCATCGACGTTTGGTGATCGATAACAAATCAATCGATGCTTTGTCGGAAGGTATAAGTCTACAGCCACAATTTCAATGTCGCTACCTGA
>JASANE010023703.1:0-10480 GCA_030248225.1 Trileptium ribeirensis
GTGGGCCAAGATAGGGGCCAGGCCGAACACCCTGGTTAACCCGCCGGCAGCCTGCAAGCTAAGCGGTTCCCTTAGGTCATCGCATAGATCACCGGGGAGTCGTGGAAGCCGGGGTTGTCCGGGCACCACCCGCTAGGAAAATAGTGGTGCAGCTGGGATCCCTTAGGGCCAGAACTGGTCCTAGTACAAGGTATACAGCCAATAGATACCTAACTAAAATTTCGAAAATTATTTCTTATTTTCATATATGTTTTCTGCTGTGTACAACATTTCGCTACCGTCAAGCTGTTTAATATAGGAAAATGATGAGTTTCTTGAAATTTCGATATTCGGAAAAATTCACTAACCCAAAGCCACCCTTCCCAGCCAGCCTCAGGACCAGCTACGCCGCCTATCACACCTCAGCCGGCGGACCTCCGACAGCTTTGCGTTTTATGTTAACAACAATATAAATCTTTATCAAAAATATATAAGCATCATGATTGCATGTATCTCGTGGGTTTCTGCGGTCCGATCTGACCTAACTACTAGAGCTAATGAAATATTCAAACATGTGCTTACGAAATGACACACCTTTGTCCACTGTTTTTTAAAACTATGACATTTTGTCTGAAGAGAGTCCGGACGAATTGTGTGGGAAATTTCGCAGCGACAGGGTGAAGAGTTATAAATATTGGCAAATAGTAGTTGTTGAACAAAAGTAGTTTGCTTGCGCTCCAAAATCACGGTGAACGCTGTTATTTCCCAGCACTGGGTAAGTGCCACACTGTACAACACTTATAATCGCAAAAGAATCATATGTTTCTTTAAGTAAATATAGTAATTAGGTCAGAAGAGCACAAAATCACTTTTGACATTGGGCGACGTTTCCAATACATTTTTCGGGGCGTTAACACCTAATGTGGAAGAACCTTTAAATAAGTTGTGACTAAGAATAACTCTTAATATGCATAACTTAAGGCGTGTTCACACGCTCAAACTGTTTGCCCAAATTTTGATCAAAATTTAAGCTCAAAGTTTGATCAAATTTTGATCAAAATTTGAAAGCATCTTTTTGCCTTTGTGGCAAATTTGAACGTGTGAATCGTACTTTAGCCAATCGTGGACGAGATGTATTACCTGAAAAAGTCTAAGCTCAAATTTTGAGCTTTTAATATGAGCAAAAAATTTGAACGTGTGAAAGCATTCTAAACTTTCGACGCATATACTTTGGTACTTCATTTGTCAAGTCAGTTTACAATCTCAAAAGCGATGACCTCACACAAAATCAAAGCTTTCCCAAATTCACCTTAGACATTGTATATACAGAAATAGATAGGCCACTTTAATTATCTGATTAGACTCATGTACCTCGTTCAGCTGGCCAAAAACTGAAAAAAATATCACGGTCGTGTAAAAACTTGTAATGTACATTGTTGATACTTTGAAAGAAGCATGCATACTATCACAGGAACATATACAAAAGCTTAGTTTATCAAGCAATGTATGATTAGTTACTGAGACAATATTTATCTGTACCTATCTCAATGCTCAATGAACACATGAAGAGAGTGGAAAAAATGAAGACTGTATATTAATGGCTTGCTCGCATGTATATAATACCATAGTAAATATGAAAATTAGAAATATAACGGCGGAACACAGTAAAAAATTATATACCAGCGGTGCAAGTGGGTACCGGGTCACCTGGTCGACCCGGTGGCCATTTTGGACCGGGTCACCGGGTCACCGGGTCACCGAGTCACACCATCGACCGGGTCACCGGGTCACTACCTCTGACCCGGTATTGACGCGGTATTGTTAGTCAAGCAAATTCATTTTGTATTGCTGAAATGGAGTAGTTGTGTTAATATATTTGTTTTCGCATCGTAGCATTTTGTAACCACGTCGGTGTCGACGATTTGCACTTTGTTATTTTGGTTTGTTTATAAAATTTTTTCTAGTGTGCACGTGGTGGTGTCATGCATACATGAGATGCGGAACTCTGGACCGCCGAAAACCGTTTGTTGAACCGCTTGAGCGGAAAACTGGGCTCCGTTATTGTTTTCTCACATTTACTTTGTGCTTAGCGTTAAGCTTAGGCCTAGGATTTGCCTTAGGCTTAGGATTAGCCTTAGGTTTAAGCTTAGACTTAGGTATAGCCTTAGGCAGGGAGTTTGGAGGGTGGAGTCCCCCACCTTAAAAAAGCGGTATTGACCCGGTAGTATTTGGTATTTTTGGTATATTTGGTAAAAATCTGGTTAAGCTTTTGTATGGGTATGTATAACAATAGGTCTTGATGTAAATGTAGGATTTCAGATTGAACCGAAGAATTTTAGTTAAGCTACAAAAATTTACATTGACCATAATGGGTGTGAAAATTATTGGTGATTGTGCAGAAAGTACTTAGTTTTTAAGTGTGGTTTAGGGTTAAGTGTGGCTGTGAATTATCTTGTTTTTGCCTAAAGTACAGAGTTATTTCGCTACACTCATTGCAGGAGGTTGGTGGGCACAGGGAGGGGGTGGACTGCTATTTGGGTCACGTCCTCGTCGTGCAGTCTGGGCAGTGTGTCTCAATGACACACTGGCAAAGAACCTAATTTAGTTATAATGTGAGTATTGGATCAGTCGTCAAAGAAATACCACGCATACAGAAATTTCACCACACACTGCAATAAAACCAAATTTTTTAAAATAGTGTAATTCATATACAAACTGTTGGGCCGGGTCACCGGGTCACACCTCCAACCGCGTCACCGGGTCAGATCCCCAACCGGGTCACCGGGTCACATTTCAGTGACCCGGTTGCAACGCTGTTATATACTAGATGTGATAATCAATTTTGTATCGAAAATATTTATTATGGGATAGGCATGCGCCTCATTGTTTATTTGTGGCCAAAAACATTGCGTCTGTGCGACCATTTTTGTCTAACTCAATAAATATTGACATGAATCATTTTATCCAGTGTTCGAAAGGCGTGTTCACACGCTCAAACATTTTGCTCAAATTTTGAGTTCAAAATTTGATCCAGGTTAGATGGTAATTTTCAAAGGAAAATTGCAATATTTCACAATTTGAAATCAAAATCTGAGCTCAAATTTTTTCAGATAATGCATCTCTTCGATGGTTGGCTGCAGGAATATCTTTGAAAAGTTTGATTAGTGTTCACACGTTCAAACTTACCAAAAATGCAAAAAAATGGTTGGGAATTTTGATCAAAATTTGATCAAAATTTGAGCTCAAGTTTTGAGCAAAATTTGACGGAAAGGTTTGAGCGTGTGAAAACGCCCTAAGGATTTATTAACGTTTTTAAGCATGAATTGAGATCACATCAAGTTCCCCCTGTAACTACAGTCTGTGGGAGAGGAAGACTTATATAAGCACCATCGGCCACAAAAAAATTTAAAGCTTAATTATGAGTCCAGGCTAAGTTCAGGCATAATTTTAGACTTTGGCTTAGGTTTAGTCATAGTTTAGTTGCGCTTACCGTAGACTTTGACAAAAATCATAAAATACGTATAACTAGAGCGGAAAAAACTCAATGTAAGTATTATTTTTACACAAATATATACATTGCATTTTTAAACTACAACGTGTAACTATGCTCAAAAAAAATTTATAGTTATGCTTTCAGACAGCAAGCGATATCACGTTTTTAAAATGTTTTATGCTCGACTGTAAAACACCTAGAAATATTTTATATAAAATAAGAAGTTTTGTTTCGAAATTTCACCTTATACTTATTTTTTTCGCAAAGACAGAAGTGGATACCACGTAATGTTTTTTAAAATTTAAAATTTTGATGATAACGCATGTTTTAATAAATGTCAAACTACATTAGGAAATTTTATCAAGCGCTTTTTGTTTCATTATTGCTGTTTAGCAAACCTGACGATTTAATTTAAACACAAATTAATGTTTCAAATTGAATTTTATCGTTTAAATGAAGGCCCTAGGCCAGAGCAACTGTGCAATTGAGATCGAAGGAATTTCAAGGCGGCTGAAACTTAATCATATGTGAATAGACATATGAAAGTGATAGTTCTCCATCGCAAGAGGGGCTCTAGCTGATACATGGGGCGGCTGAGTCCCCTCCCTGCCCCCCCCCCCCAGCTACGGACCTGTTAATGAGACGTTTGATCAAGTCTCGATAAATCCAGCTAGTACAATACCGCAGGTAAATGAGTGTTAGATTTGGTTTTTTGTTTATTTTTATTGATGAGTCAAAAAGAACTGTGAAACACAAATAATATAATCGTAGTCTACTTACTAATTGTCTAAAATAACAGTTTTGGTTTAGCTCTTTACCTTTTATAGGTACTTTTCGTAATTATTAATCGAAGTATATATAGCATTTAAAAACAGTAAATATCGTGCAAAACGAAAACACTTTTTCCTCATTCAAACTTGCATCAGACTTACGTAATGGAGATTTGATCTCGCAACACTTCGTCTAAACCGCTACAAATTACTCAATTTTCAACCTCGCCTTGCTAAATAGCATAGGCAGATGACAGACAACAAGCTAAAAATCTCCAAACGCCGACAAAATACTATAAGACAATTCGCTTGATCTGCCGCTATGATTTACAAAAAAAAACAATTCTACGCCTAACGTATACTGTGTATATATAAATATGTGTATGTATTTTTTACACAACATCATCCGATTGGAATCCGACAAAATTATACATTCTCTATCAGAGCAGACCCTATTACATACAACTTGAACATTCTGTATGCAGCATGCGTACAAATCGGAAATGGTTGGATCTGGCCGACTCACTGTAAACACACCCATAAGGGCTAATGAACTATACCTACTTATCAACGTCCCGTGTCAATAGCTTTATGATCTCGTCAAACAATATATATATAATATAAAGCAGTATTATATATATATGAAATAAAACAAAATAAAAATATATATAACACCATAAAACGGAGGAATATATATTATTAGCTGAAAAAAAATAGAATCCTGTTCTAAAGTATTAAATGCCTTAGCGATACTCATGGACCATGTAAATTTAATATCATGTCTCCACATACACACGTAATATATAGTTGTAAGTCAATAGGTACTCAACCTGAACCAAGAACGATGCCAAACATTATACATATGTCACCTAAATCATTAGTTTAGCTAAAAATCAGAATGAATCATAGAACGTTAGCTTCTCTTCTTTCTACCGTGAAGCATCAACAGCTCTAAAATATCACATGCGCATCGACGATAGATCTAGTAGCTAAAACGTGCGTAGCAGCAATACGGGTACTATAATCTATTGTATAGTGTTAATAATGAACATAGGCGTTGAAAAACTAAATATATATGCATGCAGTGGATATTATTTGTTAATGCATTGCATTAATGGCTGGTCAATGCCTATTTTTAGCATGCAGAATATAGAGTGTAGGGTTTTAAGTTTAAGTACTAGTAGCTTTGTGTGGAAAAAACTTTCCATACTACGGTACAATATTGGAAAATCACCGTGCTTCAAATTTTGAGCTCAAAAATTTTCAAAATACTTTCGTTGTCACTAATTATTTAAACCAATATTCTACAAAAATTTGGAACGAGTAGACACGTTTTAGTTACCAAAAATTCAAAAAATGCTTTCACGTTTTAGCCAGAATTTGAGCTCAGATTTTAAGCAAAACGTTTTAATGTGTGAACAAACCTTACGATGTAGAGTGAGTTAAGAGATGAAACTTTCATTGGTGCATTTTAAAAAATTCTTAGATGAATCCGAGTCATTCCAGCACGTATCTAATATCTGTTAGGGACTATTGCCGTATAAAATGTACAGCAAAAATATTTCCGAATTACGGGGTTTCATGTGTTAATTGGACCACGTTATTTCTGAGCGCGGTTCGCGCCTCTGCTTACAAATAGCATGTTTCAAAATAGAAGCATTAACTTCCACACTCGTCGATTATAATCCACAAACCTACTACAATATTGTTTATCTGGTGAAAAAAACAGGGTTCGAAAGAAGAGCCAATATTTCCGGATTACGGGGTTTCATGCGGTAATCGGACCACGTTATTTCTGGGCACGGCTCACGCCTCTGCTTACAAATAGCATGTTTCAAAATGGAAGCATTAACTTCCACACTCGTCGATTATAACCCACAAACCAACCACAATATTGTATATCCAGTGAATTGTCTTATAGTATTTTGTCGGCGTTTGGAGTTTTTTAGCTTGTTGTCTGTCATCTGCCTATGATATTTAGCAAGGCGAGGTTGAAAATTGAGTAATTTGTAGCGGTTTAGACGAAGTGTTGCGAGATCAAAATCTCCATCTACGTAAGTCTGATGCAAGTTTGAATGAGGAAAAAGTGTTTTCGTTTTGCACGATATTTACTGTTTTTAAATGCTATATATACTTCGATTAATAATTACGAAAAGTACCTATAAAAGATAAAGAGCTAAACCAAAACTGTTATTTTAGACAAATTAGTAAGTAGACTACGATTATATTATTTGTGTTTCACAGTTCTTTTTGACTCATCAATAAAAATAAACAAAAAACCAAATCTAACACTCATTTACCTGCGGTATTGTACTAGCTGGATTTATCGAGACTTGATCAAACGTCTCATTAGCAGGTCCGTAGCTGGGGGCAGGGCAAGGGACTCAGCCGCCCCATGTATCAGCTAGAGCCCCTCTTGCGATGGAGAACTATCACTTTCATATGTCTATTCACATATGATTAAGTTTCAGAAACCCCCCCCCCTCCCCCCCCCCCCCCCCCCCCCCACACACACACACACACACACACACATACACACACACACACACACACATACACACACAAACACACACAAACAAACACACACACAAAAACTCACAAAAAAACAATAAGAAAAAAAAAAAAAAAAACAAAAAAAAAAAAAAAAAAACACACACAAAAAAAAACACCCCCCCCCCCCCCCCCCCCCCCCCCCCCCAAAAAAAAAAAAAAAAAAAAAAAAAAAAATAAGTATAAGGTGAAATTTCGAAACAAAACTTCTTATTTTATATAAAATATTTCTAGGTGTTTTACAGTCGAGCATAAAACATTTTAAAAACGTGATATCGCTCGCTGTCTGAAAGCATAACTATAAATTTTTTTTGAGCATAGTTACACGTTGTAGTTTAAAAATGCAATGTATATATTTGTGTAAAAATAATACTTACATTGAGTTTTTCCGCTCTAGTTATACTTATTTTATGGTTTTTGTCGAAGTCTACGGCTAAGCGCAACTAAACTATGACTAAACCTAAGCCAAAGTCTAAAATTACGCCTGAACTTAGCCTGGACTCATAATTAAGCTTTAAATTTTTTTGTGGCCGATGGTGCTTATATAAGTCTTCCTCTCCCACAGACTGTAGTTACTGGGGGAACTCCATGTGATCCTCAATTCATGCTTAAAAACGTTAATAAATCCTTAAGGGTGTTTTCACACGCTCAAACCTTTCCGTCAAATTTCTCCCAAAACTTGAGCCTCAAATTTTGATCAAATTTCGATCAAAATTCCCAACCATTTTTTTGCATTTTTGATAAGTTTGAACGTGTGAACACTAATAAGACTTTTCAAGGATATTCCTGCAGCCAACCATCGAAGAGATCCATTATGTGCTAAAAATTTGAGCTCAGATTTTGATTTCAAATTGTGAAATATTGCAATTTTCCTTTGAAAATTACCATCTAACCTGGATCAAATTTTGAACTCAAAATTTGAGCAAAATGTTTGAGCGTGTGAACACGCCTTTCGAACACTGGATAAAATGATTCATGTCAATATTTATTGAGTTAGACAAAAATGGTCGCACAGACGCAATGTTTTTGGCCACAAATAAACAATGAGGCGCATGCCTATCCCATAATAAATATTTTCGATACAAAATTGATTATCACATCTAGTATATAACAGCGTTGCAACCGGGTCACTGAAATGTGACCCGGTGACCCTGTTGGAGGCGTGGCCCGGAGACCCGGTGACCCGGTGACCCGGCGCAACAGTTTGTATATGAATTACACTATTTTAAAAAATTTGGTTTTATTGCAGTGTGTGGTGAAATTTCTGTATGCGTGGTATTTCTTTGACGACTGATCCAATACTCACATTATAACTAAATTAGGTTCTTCGATAGTGTGTCATTGAGACACACTGCCCAGACTGCTCGACGAGGACGTGACCCAAATAGCAGTCCACCCCCTCCCTGTGCCCACCAACCTCCTGCAATGAGTGTAGCGAAATAACTCTGTACTTTAGGCAAAACAAGATAATTCACAGCCATACTTAACCGTAAACCACACTTAAAAATTAAGTACTTTCTGCACAATCACCAATAATTTTCACACCCATTATGGTCAATGTAAATTTTTGTAGCTTAACTAAAATTCTTCGGTTCAATGTGAAATCCTACATTTACATCAAGACCTATTGCTATACACACCCATACAAAAGCTTAACCAGATTCTAACCAAATTACAAAAAACCAATACACCCTCCTTTTACAAGGATCCAATCCATCTCCCTCCTTTTAATACTCCACCCTCCAAACTCCTTGTCTAAGGCTATACCTAAGTCTAAACTTAAACCTAAGGCTAATCCTAAGCCTAAGGCAAATTAGGCCTCATAACACACAAAGAGCCCACTGTTTGCTTCCATGTCGGTCAGGTTGCGGTTCATAGTGATTCCTCATGTATGCATGACACCACCACGGCCCTAAAAAAATTTATAAACAAACCAAAATAACAAAGTGCAAATCGTCGACACCAATCGTTACAAAATGCTACGATGCGAAAACAAATATATTAACACAACTACTCCATTTCAGCAATACAAAATGAATTTGCATGAATAACAATACCGGGTCAGAGGTCAGTGACCCGGTGACCCGGTCGACTGGTGTGACTCGGTGACCCGGTGACCCGGTGACCCGGTCCAAAATGGCCACCGGGTCGACCAGGTGACCCGGTACCCACTGTAATGGCTGGTTTATAATTTTTTACTGTGTTCCGCCGTTATATTTCTAATTTTCATATTTACTATGGTATTATATACATGCGAGCAAGCCATTAATATACAGTCTTCATTTTTTCCACTTCATGTGTTCATTCTCCTTAGTATTTAAAATATAGTAGATATATATTGTTCTTGAGTAACTAATCACACATTGTATAAACTAAGCTTTTGTATATGTTCCTGTGATAGAATGCATGCTTCTTTCAAAGTATCAACAATGCAACATCAGAGTTCTTATGTACTGTGATTTTTTTCAGTTTTTGGCCAGCTGAACGAGGTACATGAGTCTAATCAGATAATTAAAGTGGCATATCTATTTCTGTATATACAAAGTCTAAGGTGAATTTGGGAAAGCTTTGATATTGTGTGAGGTCCTCGCTTTTGAGATTGTAAACTGACTTGACAAATGAAGTACCAAAGTATATGCGTCGAAAGTTTAGAATGCTTTCACACGTTCAAATTTTTTGCTCATATTAAAAGCTCAAAATTTGAGCTTAGACTTTTTCAGGTAATACATCTCGTCCACGATTGGCTAAAGTACGATTCACACGTTCAAATTTGCCACAAAGGCAAAAAGATGCTTTCAAATTTTGATCAAAATTTGATCAAACTTTGAGCTTAAATTTTGATCAAAATTTGGGCAAACAGTTTGAGCGTGTGAACACGCCTTAAGTTATGCATATTAAGAGTTATTCTTAGTCACAACTTATTTAAAGGTTCTTCCACATTAGGTGTTAACGCCCCGAAAAATGTATTGGAAACGTCGCCCAATGTCAAAAGTGATTTTGTGCTCTTCTGACCTAATTACTATATTTACTTAAAGAAACATATGATTCTTTTGCGATTATGAGCGTCGCACAGTGTGGCACTTACCCAGTGCTGGGAAATAACAGCGTTCACCGTGATTTTGGAGCGCAAGCAAACTACTTTTGTTCAACAACTACTATTTGCCAATATTTATAACTCTTCACCCTGTCGCTGCGAAATTTCCCACACAATTCGTCCGGACTCTCTTCAGACAAAATGTCATAGTTTTAAAAAACAGTGGACAAAGGTGTGTCATTTCGTAAGCACATGTTTGAATATTTCATTAGCTCTAGTAGTTAGGTCAGATCGGACCGGATAAACCGATGAGATACATGCAATCATGATGCTTATATATTTTTGATACAAATTAATATTGTTGTTAACATAAAACGCAAAGCTGTCGGAGGTCCGCCGGCTGAGGTGTGATAGGCGGCGTAGCTGGTCCTGAGGCTGGCTGGGAAGGGTGGCTTTGGGTTAGTGAATTTTTCCGAAGATCGAAATTTCAAGAAACTCATCATTTTCCTATATTAAACAGCTTGACGGTAGCGAAATGTTGTACACAGCAGAAAACATATATGAAAATAAGAAATAATTTTCGAAATTTTAGTTAGGTATCTATTGGCTGTATACCTTGTACTAGGACCAGTTCTGGCCCTAAGGGATCCCAGC
>JASANE010023705.1:0-84637 GCA_030248225.1 Trileptium ribeirensis
TATGTATAACGCTTCAGTTGCGTGTATTGCTCCGGAGAAAGCACCAGGGAGCGACAACATCTCCAACGGAATGCTACGTGCCCTGGGTGAAAAGTGACGAAATGTGCTGCTCACGATAGTGAATAAATTTTCGAACCATGGACTGATTCATGCCGGCTAAAAAAAGGCGACCATCATTCCGATCAGGAAGAAGGAAAAACCTGTGGAACAACCAAGCTCGTATCGGCCAATATCACTGACGAGCTGTCTGGCAAAGTGTATGGAACGTGACGTCAAGAATCGACTGACCCACTTCCTGGAATCAAGTAACCTGTTGAACCAATACCAAGCCGGGTTCAGAAAGCTACGAAGTACGGAAGACCATCTCCTACGCATAGCCTAAGACGTTCTTGACGGGTTCCACACCGAGAAAATGGCAAAAACGGGCATGGTGCTAGTGGACTTCTCGAGAGCCTTTGACAATATGTGGAAATCAAGGCTGCTGAAGAAGATACTGGACATCGGAGTACCGACAAGAATGCTACAATGGATCAAGAACTTCCTCGCGGACCGGCTTGGAACAGTGCAATACGGCAGAGCGACGAGCGGATACCGCCAGTTTGAAGAAGAGGTGCTGCAAGAGTGTGTGCTGAGCCCCGTTCTGTTCACCATCTTCATCAATGACATAACATACGCGGTACCACCGGAGGTGAAAACATCGTTGTAGGCAGACGATCTAGCATTTCGGGCTACTCACAGGACCCTTGGCGAAGTTGAAGACTCACTCCAAGAAGCGATGGACGCCGTAGTCGAATGGTCCGAATCCAACAAAATCATCATCAGTGCAGAAAAGACGGTACAAACTGTCTTCACCAACTGGGCACTGGAAAAGAACACACAAATGGACGTCAGGCTGCATGGTAACATCATGAAATTCGACACAGCCCCAATTTTCCTTGGCCTCACATTTGATCAACAATTAACATTCAACAACCACGTGAATAGTGTCACAGAGAAGATGGGAAAAGGATAAACGTCCTATGAGCGCTAACCGGCAAGTTCTGGGGGGACAAAGAAGACAAGCGGATACTGTGTCTCAGCTTCATAATAGTGGCAGAATACGGTGCCAACGTCTACAGCGTGTGCGCAAGTGGAACAACGATGGAGAAGGTCCTGGTAAAAGAAACGGCAGCAAGTCGAGTAATCACCGGCTGTGGCATGAACACCCGAGCCGACAGCTTCATGGTGGAGGCCAATCTGACGCCGTTAGCATACAGGCGGAAGAACTGGTCAGTTTGGCGTACGAACGAACAAAAAGACTGCCTGAAGGAAACCCGAGACTGGACGTACTAGATGGCGACAAGAGAATGAACAGTGAGAAGAAACAATGGAGAGTCACGGCAAAACTGGTAGCTGACAACTGTGGTCTACGAGACTACGAAGGCGAGAAGTTTCAGCCATTCAAAAACCACCAAGGGATTGCAACTACAATGTGACCTTCCACCCGAACCTGGTAACACCTGTCAGGAAGGAACAACCATGAAAAGAACTAAGGGATGCGTTTTTCGAAACACTAGAACAGCTCTCTGCTCCGCAACTTCAATACTGGACATATGGATCTGCGAAAGACGGGACCCGCGATGGCGGTAGCGGTGTCCTGGAAATTGTTATGGACGGAAACAGGAAAGCAATGTCGCCGGCCGCCGGCAAAGTGACCAGCAGCTGTAAAACGGAACTCATTGCCATCCAAACTGCACTGACAATGGTCAAGGAACGCCAAAGAAGCGGAGAGTTGGAAAAACGAAGCAATGTGATCATATTCACAGACTCAAGATCGTCAATACAAAAGCTGGTAAGTGGACAACACAACCAATTCGAAAAAGTGCCGGTCGAGATTTGGAAAGGCATCGCAGAAATAACATCCGGGGACAAAACCAATCTCGTGATCCAGTGGGTTCCTGGGCATTGTGACTTCGCAGGAAACGAAGCGGCGGCAAACACCATAGCAAAAACAGGCTCTACCAAACCGCTGGATGAAGTACCGCTTGACTTTACCTCAGCGAAGCTAGCAATTCGATCACGGTACCAGGATATATGGAAGACGGAACAAAACCCGCACAACAGCTACGTGGCGTAAGTCCCGGTTGAAAAGGAGGCATTGTTGACCCGAGAACAGCAGCGAGTACTATCCCAGTTCCGCACCGGATGGAAGCCCTGCTGCTGGGAAAGTTCCGGAACTTAATCACCAGAAACGAACAACAACCAGACCCAGCGCACTGTCGGCTCTGCAAATCCGCCGATGAAACCGTAGACCACCTGTTCAACTACTGCTCGAGACTACTAGCTGCAAGAGCGGAGCTGCTAGGCAAAGATTAACCAACGAAAACTGTATTTACCGATCTGGAAAATGCACATCAATTCCTATGTCGAGCTGGGATCCTTCCCAGTCGCCTATGACTTCAACGTCGCGGCGCCAGAATAGAAGAATAAGATGAATATAAGTGGTCAATATCCGCCAGGTATTTCCAGATCCAGGTTGGAGCTTGCAAAATTCGTTTCGCTTAAATGGAATCAAATCCACAAATGTGAAATGAAAAACAGTTTTGCTTATTAAAACGAAATCAAATCAAGTCGAATATAATCGAGTAAAAAAGTGATTTCAAAACAAGAAATGGAATGGATTAAATATTTAAGTTATCGCAGCACACATGTTATTGTAGGTCCCACATGATTCTCATTCATGGAACTTTTTTGCCAGATGCGGAATCCCAGTGTTTTAAAAGGGTGTGCAGGAACCGGGAAAAGAAAAAGGCCGGGGCCCAAATTCGCAAGCAGATCATCCTTCAGGACTATCTGCCTAAGGAAGCAAGGCGTTTGGGAACAGAGTCGGTGCCCAGTAATGAAGTTCTAAAAAGGACTTATAGTAGCGCAGTCTCGAGGAGTCATTCAGGGACGCAGGGCCCGCCAAAAGGGGCAGGGGTGAGCCTACTGGCGATACCCCTGAGACGGCTCCAAAGGTGTCTAGGCCCAGTGTAAAAGGGCAGCTCAATGTGCTTTAGAGCGTGTGGTTGCTGCTAAGGGCAACCACACCAAGGTTTTCTCTGAGGTGGAAAATGAGAACATAATGGAGATGATAGTAGATGCTTCCTTTGGGGCGGCTGCGGAGGACGATTTTCACTTCACCGACTCTTTTGCCAAAGGGTGTCTTCTGCACCTCGAGTGTACAACCGAAAATACGGCTGCCTGGTTTGAAAAAGTGATCCCTGGCTTGAAGATAGGTGGAATTGAACTCTGTGCGCTGGCCCCGGAGGACCTAAAAACGCATGATGTCACTTTCAGGGTTCCCAATCCCAAGGGTAAAGATATGAACATGGATTTCATTATGCGTCGACTAATTAATGACAATAGGAAGGTACCGTGGGCCTCATGTGTCCCGGTCCGGACGTATCTGATCTGGGGTTGTGTTAATGCCGTCATCAAATTGAACGACGAGGCCTTTGATGTATTGAAAGATGCATATACTCTCAACCCATGGTTTTAGTGTACTCGTATCAACGCCTGGGAGCTGGGTGTCCCTAATACTGCTCCGTTGATACTGAGGCGGGTAACTCAACTAATTAAGATGATCAAAAAATGAATTTAGTTAATTTTTTGCAAATAAATTTGCGGCATTGCATTAATGCTATGGTTGAACTTAATCGAAGGATTAAAAATCTGAATTCTTTCGTAGTCTTAATACAGGACCCCTATGCCTATAAAGGCAGGATCATAGGACTGGAGAGTAAGGATATAAATCTTTTCTATCTTAAAAAGCAAGATGAGCAGCCTAGGAGTGCAATTCTGTTATCTAAGGATTTGCAAGGTTTATTTCTGGAACATTTAAGTCCTAGGGATTGCACTGTAGTTACGATGCAGGTAAATACTGGTGGCGGGAGTAAAAGGATTCTTGTGTCATCGCTGTATTTGCCTTATGATGCACCAGATGCTCCTCCCACTGTGGAACCTAGGAATGTTGTGGAGCACAGATTAAAGAAAAAACTATTAGCTA
Source organism: Trileptium ribeirensis (assembly GCA_030248225.1). NCBI lineage: Eukaryota > Metazoa > Nematoda > Enoplea > Enoplida > Thoracostomopsidae > Trileptium > Trileptium ribeirensis. Next base: position 4,028 of record JASANE010023705.1, read on the forward strand.
TAACAGGGTGTGATGCCAATGCTCACAATGTGGTATGGGGAAGCACCAACAACAATCCTAGAAGGAAGGTGCTGTTGGAATATATTACTACTGTAGGACTAGAGATTGCTAACGTCGGGACAGTGCCAACGTTGTGAATGCTGTTAGGCATGAAGTTCTTGACTTCACCCTCACTAGGGGGAGAATTGACTTGCAAGGCTGGTATGTACCGGTGGAAGACTCTCTGATCACAGATATATTTGTTTTGGATATGGGTATATCTTTAGCACAAATACTTGGAGTTAATCCGAGAAAAGTTAGAAAGGACATGTTCTTGGATAAACTAGAAACAAGAATATGTGAGTGCAACGAAATTGGCTGTGCAGAAGTGGATCTTGATCTAGCTGCTATTAAGTTAGAAACGACCATTATAGATCCTGCGGCTAGCTCTATACCTAACACTGTTAATAAACATGTAGGGCTAGGCCGCAAGCCGAAATGGTGGGTTGGGGAACTTGAATCTCTCAGAGCCAGAAGTCGGCGACTATATCGACAACACTGCTATCAAGTTTAATACAACTAGTGATTGAGACAGATAAAGAATGGTGCAACGTGAGTGTAAATATGCTATACGCATGGCGAAACGGGTATCAGACCCAGAAGTCGGTGACTATATCGACAACACTGCTATCAAGTTTAATACAACTAGTGATTGGGACAGATACAGAATGGTGCAACGTGAGTATAAATATGCTATACGCATGGCAAAACGGATATCATGGCGTAAATTTTGTGACAACGTCGTGAGCACTAATGCTATTTCAAGGATGCACAAAGTTCTTAAGAGTGAAAGAAAAAGGTATATTAGTGTCTTGATTGGCAGAACTGATGAACCGGGTGAAGTGCTCTGGTTGCTGTTGAGTCAACGTTTTCCTGGTTGTGGTAAGGACAGTGGCCACATCTACAGAGGCACCAGTAAGAGAGGTAATACTGAAGCTCGGCAATTGGCTAATGTCATAATAACAGAGAGTAGATTACGGTGGGCCATTGCTTCTTTCGGGGCATGCAAGGCACCTGGAATTGATGGAATCTACCCAGTATATCTACAAATTGTTGTTGATATTATTTTAGATTTTTTATTGGAACTATATAAAAATTGCTTCATGATTGGTTACATTCGGCATTGTAGAGGGTTGCAAAAACGGATTTTCATTGCGAAGCCGGGGAAGTATAGCTATCGGCCGATAAGCTTGTTCTCGTTTATGTTAAAAATCATGGAAAGACTTATTGTCAGATTTCTACAGGAAGAAGTACTACCAGGGAGTCAACTTAGTGCAAATCAGCATGCTTACATTGCTGGCAAATCTACGGTAGCGGCGTTGCAAAACATTGTAAGCCATGTAGAACAGGGCTTTAGTATGTCCAGGTCAATGATGGGTGTCTTTTTAGATATAGGTGGTGCATTCAATAAGACACCTTTCAAATTCATAGGCAAAACACTCAGAAGCATTTATGTGCCTTCACCGATCTGTCTCTTTATTGAGAATATGGTTAAATCGAGAACAGAAGTTGCATCCCTGCTTTGATCCACAGTTAGTATAAGAGTCAATATGGGTTTTCCCCAGGGTGGAGTGCTATTACCTCTACTTTTGGATTTTGTTGTAAATGAACTCTTAATTGAGCTTCAAAAAGAAGAAATTATGGCTCAAGCCTACTCGGATGATATTGCGATCATTGCAAGTGGTTCAGATATTGTGGTAACTGGTAGGAGAATCTGCACTGCACTTAAATGCGTCAGTACCTGGTGTAAATCTAATGGATTACAATTACAGTCAAATAAGAGTGCTGTAATAAATTTTACTCGAAAGCGTAAGTCTGAGGCCCTTCCCTATATTGGATTGGATGGAGTTCCACTGGCTTATAGTTTCGAGGTCAGGTACCTAGGAGTGTTCCTGGATAAGAAATTAATGTGGGATAAACGTTTGGAAAATACATGCAGCAATGCTATACGGAATCTAATGGTATGTAGAACTTTTGCAGGGCGTAATTGGGGCGCGAGACCTAAATACCTCATGTATCTATATGAAATGACAGTATTGAGTGGTATGAGGCGAGGGGTTTTGGTTTGGTGGCATAGAACCACCATAGAGGCTGTTCGGAAGTAACTAATGCGGTTTCAGATACTAGCTCTCCTGATTATCGCGGGATGCTTGAGAAGCACTCCAGCGGAGGGTATGGAAACTATCCTGGGATTATTGCCGATAGAGAAAAGATGCCTGCAGGCAGCGATATTGGATTACTGCAGACTCAGAAGTATTGAATCTTGGAAATCCGTAAATGTAAAAGGGCACACAGCAATTGAAAAAGCAACCCCAGAGCTTGTAACAGAGGCAAACATGACTCTTGGTCAATGTTACAAGACTTTCTAAGGATAAGAACTGGGACAATGTAATCACTGATAGAATTGAGGCAAGCAACATTATCTCTTTGAATTCCATGCACATAAAGTGCTTCACTGATGGTTCTAAGATATTGCATGATAAAGACAATATTGGATCTGGGGCTGGCGTTTTCATCCCTGGACATAGCGATATAGTTATAACCTTTGGTAAGAATTGTACGGTTTTCCAAGCAGAAATATTAGCGATTGAAAATTGCGTCTCTTACTTAAGTGGAAGGGGTAAGGAAGAAAACTATTAACATCTACAGTGATAGCCAAGCGGCTATCAAAGCACTAGATAACAACTTGGATCGAATGATATCTGTAAAGTGTTGTAAAAAGGAGTTGCAGCAACTTAGAAAGTCAAATTTTGTTACCCTTTTCTTGATACCAGGACACAGGGGGTATATGGGGAACGAAATTGCGGACGATCTTGCCAAAAAAGCAGCGTCCATGGGCTACATAGGCCCGGAACCGGCTGTAGGCTTGGCGTTCAAAACTTTGTCCACTCTGGTTAAGGATAGGATTTGGGAAAATGTGGAGCAAAGATGGAAATGCAGTCAGTCCTACAGGCAGCTAAGTACATTTTTACCTGTATACAATTGGGCAATGATTAAACGGATACGGAGGCTGGACAAGAAGAGGATTGGCATAGCCTGTAGGCTCCTCACTGTGCGTTGTCTCTTGAATAAACATAAATGTATTATGGGCCTTGTTGAGGATAGATCCTGTGAGTGGTGTCATGTAGTAGATGATACCGCATCCCATCTTATTTTGTAATGCAGGGAGTTCTACGATCTACGCAAGAAAGTATTTGGAAAAAATGTCATTGATATTAATTTTGCCCGAAATTGAATGTAATCAAACTGGTCTGGTTTATTCTGAGGGTTGGATGTGACTTTTGATCATCTTTGGGTTTGGGCGGCGCACTGGGCCGAGTATTACGAGTGTGCGCGCACACTGTCTATGTGTTATGCCCAAGTGTGTTCATCTATCTATGGAGCTTTTTCATAGCTTTTGGTTTTTGAAAACGATATGGGTATTGAAAAAACTCAGACACTTAAACAATGGCTACTAAGCCGGGGTTCCGGTGGGCCTCCGAAAATAGGGGTCGCGGGTTTCAAAAAATCTCGGGGTCAGCCCCCCCCTCGAGACCCGGGGGGACCAAAATAGGGGCGAAAAATTTTTCATCCTTTTTCTTGAAAAAAAACATCTAAGCTTATGTTGTGTCGCTGTTATCCTATATATCTTAACTTATACTTAGAGTTCTGGGCCATTCTGTCATATTGCATTCTATTCGTGTATACGAGAATGGCAATATTGACTGTTTCAATTCCGTTTCAGACATTTAGCCTTATTTATTTAGAAGGGTAAAATTTTGGGTATTCAGCTTAGCGAAATTTTCTGCACTCAGTCCCCGCGGAAGGATGTTTTGGAACTGAAGCACCGCAGGGCGATGTTTTGGGACTTTTGGAAAACAAGTTTCCGAAAAGTTATTTATCAGGAAAAAATCTCGGGGTCGCGGCCGATCGCAAGTAGGGGTCAAAATTTTTTTCCTATGAAGCTAGAACTCTCTAATATTATTTCTTCCAAAAGATTCATAATTGCACTCAGTCATATTACAAATATTCGGTGTTTTCTTACAGTTAAAGCTAGCTTTGCTCCCATTAACTAGGCAGAGGTTGCCCTCAAGAATTTTCAGTTAGACAGTTCTGAATTGAGAAATCCCCAACTTATGACCTCTAGGAATAATTTTGTTAGTTTGGAGAATGCAACCTTATATTTGAGTGTTTTATATATACAATATTGCGTCCAAAACAAGTTAATACACAGTCCTCTATTAGCAGCGAGTAACAAATTTCGGAAAGTAGCGATTCATGTTTACTTGTTTATTACCAGTTTACCTGGTTTATTTTGCATTCAGTTATGGATCTCGAATGCATACATCATGTCACCTGGAAAACTACGCTCGGATCATTTTTATTATTGGTCTTGTTCTCCTTAGTTACTACAGCCAAAATGTTATTGTAGCATCTAAGGTTGTAACATTAAATTTCAGCCAAACATTCAGGAAATCTATCGATGGATCAAATCATAAGCATCGCCAGAGAAATCCGCCCTAGATCTTTGGCCAGGAATTTAGAGGTTAGCTATGAAGTACAAACTCAGATTTCAGTGTCAGATCTCTTAGTATCGCGGAAATATGACTTCTTCAGCGCTATTTTGTGACATGGAACAGTTAATCGAATATGTTATTAAGTTTTAAATGGACGGTGATTTTTGATATACCCGCGTCATTAAACTTTAACTGCTTGCCAGTATACACCATTTGGTGACACCTAATCTCAGTGATTTTATGCTCTCTAAGCCGTCGTATCTCATGTTAGAACGTCTGTGAGCAGCCTATCATATTGTATTAATGGTTCTGTGAAATAATGGTTTTCCTAAGTCGACTTGTTCTTATTTGCGTTCAGAAAGAAATAAGTTTCAAATCTATAATATAAAAGCGTTAGATAAACGTTCGGAAAATATTTGCCAGTCGTCGTCTATAATTTGTAATATTTGCCATTATAGGGAACGGTTAAAGAAGTCCTGGGTTCGGCGACATCAACTGGGTGCACAGTCGACGGCCAGCATCCTTCAGATATTGCGGACAAAATACAAAATGGTGAAATTCAAATTCCATACGAGTAATATAATATCGCCACTTTCTTGTCCCGTTTCAGTACGTTTCATAATGATTTACTAACCATTATGCTTTATTCGTAAATAAATCACTACACTTGCATTGTACACTTGTCAGTGGTAAATATATAGCCACACACATGTGTATATATTTCGAATTAGTGCATAGTGTATGAGTCATATGAGCATAGAGCATAGTCATATGAGGGACGTTTATGGCACTGAAGTTGTCCTATACTTTTTCAGCTGATGTCCTATATATTTTGAATTATGCTTGGGTAACCCAGCATTGAATACATAATATCAATATCAACGTGATGTTGAAACTTCCTTTCCACCATTTACAAAAACATATTATTTGTTCAACAACTGATATGAACCGTTTTATCGTCTTTATAACTACGTCATAAGTGCAAAACATGGAGTAACTCGAATACAACATAATACAGCTGGCCTATCCACAGTGGGGGAGGACCCCCCACTTTCCAAATCCCCCATGTCCGTCCCCCCACTCAGCAGAAACCCCCATGTTCCACTAATTCCAAAAATTTTTATGTCTGAAAATTTAAGTTTTTTGTTTGCAAATTGTTTTTTAAACATTATTTACCACTATTTATAATGCTAAAATATTGTTTTTAGCTTTAAAATACGTTCACGGTAGTAAAAATGCATGAAAATACGCAAATATTTAGTATTTTTAAGCAAAATTTTTCCCCCCCACTTTTAATTTTTCCCCGAGAATAAACTGGGCTGAGGGCTGTGGACAGGCCAGTACAGTGCGTCAGATTACGTTCCACTTGTATCTTGAATTCTACTTGCATCAATTTCTCGTTTACTTGCAAATTCTAGTGTTTGAAAACTGGAGTAATTAAAACTTCACAACGGTTTCATTTTTTAAAGAGTTGGCATATTTTTTCTTTAGATAAATAGTATGTACTCTTTTAACTAACCTGGAAAACAAATTTTGATCACTCTTTAAACGAACGTGGCGTCCACCGCGGGCGCTAGGGGAAATAATAGTGAACAATTGTGTTTGTATGTTTCCTTCGCGCATATTTCAGGTTCGGATTATTGGATCTCGATAAAGGGTTTTGGTCTGTAACAAAAGTGATGATGATTTGCCCTTTAGTAGAACGCAAACACCTATAACGCCATCTTTGGGGTCAAAATGACAAAAACACTTTTTAAGGGTTATTTGCCGAACCTGGTCATATGAGGAAAGTCTCGCCCACATCGACGAAGAAAATTCTTATACATTTGGAAAAGTGCTGACCCTTCAATTTCTTAGAGGGTAGCAGCAAACAGAACTAGACATTGGATGCAGATAACGTTTGTTATACAGCGTTTTGCTATTTTACGGTGCCTGCACTACGTTGGGCATCCTGGAGCGCAATGAGATGAAATAATGCAGCGTATGTATTGATTTACGGTGATGTGGTATTTTTTCGGCGTATTCTCCCAATGTTGACAGTGTTTTCTTTGTGAGGTATCGGCTATCAGTCCAAGGTTCCTTGGAGGTAGCAAATAACATATAGCCAACTGCCAATCAAGTTCGAGCAAGGATAGCATTCACAATTTCCTTCCTGCTCGAATATGGTTGGTAATTGGTGACCTGATTGCTACCACCAACCGTGGAATCCTTTGGGGGTAACGATGAACGAGCACATCATAGTATATGGGAATGTACATTTTATATGGCCAAGTGTCATGTTTTCTACATTTTTGTAACAAAATTTTCATAATCGACTGTTGCTAACAACAGCTAATCAGAATTACACTGTAAAAGTTGTAACTCGCAAGAAAGAGTGAAACGAAGCGAGCGTGGTTTCATCAAATGGTAATTTTGTAAAATCGCCTTGTAAAAACAGGCTTAACATTTAATGTATATGATATACACTAAAATTTCTGTGACCCTCAACCCATTGAAAATCCTAAAACCTCCTCGACCGTAAACCCGTCGAAAACAGCTGAAAACGCATGACGTAATCCTGTTAGTTTTTAGGTAATCAAACCATCTTATTCAGCATGTCTACAAACCTATATATAGACTTCGTGTTACCATGCGCTCAGTACGTAACCAAATTACTGAAATGATTATATTCTGGCAATCGATTTCATTGACAATAAATCCATTGAAAACGTCTGTAAAGGTACAAAATATTCATGTTGAACTCTAGATAAAAACCCTCGTACTCAGCGTACCGAAAAACTTATATATAGACCATTCTTGATGCCACGCAAGCAATGAATAACCAAACCAATGAAAACTCATCACATTTTGGAAGAAGGGTTCCTTGATCGTAAAAGCTTTGTACCCCATAAAAATATAGTCAAGTTGAACTCTAAATACCAAACCATCGTATCCAGCGTGCTTGATTATCTACTCATCGTAAGCTAACAACACGCAACATTATGATGAAAATTGAAACGTTGCTATTTCTGGCAAAGGGTCAACGATCCATATTCGACCACACTGCGACCCAGGGTGTGGTCCTACAAAAAACTCGTCGTACAAAATTGTAGATCTCGATAAGCTGATTCCGCGAGGTGACTTCGTTTTCGATGCGGGGCCTGGGTCACGAGATATGAGCTGCGAAACACTGGTACACGCATAGCCAGATTTGGCAAGGAGCCCTAAAAACCCTATTTTTGCCATTCTGACCCCGAAGATGGGGTCGCAGACGTTGGCGTTTAACTAAAGGGCAATTCCGCATCACTAGTCCTGTCGAAAATATATTTATCGAAATCCATCCACCAAATATGAGTTTTGAATAGCAGAAACAGACAAAAACGAAATTTTCACAATTTCCACAGCGCCCTTGGTCGAAACTACGCTCACTTCGACGGTCCGTGTCATTAACCAAACAAATGAAAACTAACTAGATTTTTGGATAATCAGGTTCGCTGATCGTAAAAACCGTTGAAACCCCATAAAAAAGTATAATGTAGTCGCGTTGGACTCTGAATAGCAAAACCAGCTTGCTTGATAATGTAATAGGCACTCACTGTAAGGTAAAAACACGCAATAGCATGCCGATAATTGAAAAATAGCAATTTCTGGTAAATGATCGACGAGCCATATTCGGGCCCACAGCGGCCCAAAGACTGGTCCCACAAAAAAGTCGAACTCAGCAAAGTTGCAAATCTCGATGAGCTGATTTTGCATAGTCACCCCGTTTTTGATGCGAGGCCTATATTTCATCGCGAGGTATGGGCTGCGAGAGGCTCGTGCCCAAATGACCAAATTTGGAAAACAACCCTTAAAATCTGTTTTTGCCATTTTGACCCCGAAGATGGGGTCGGAGCTGTTCATTTTTAACTAAAGGGCACATCCTCAACACTTTTGCTATCGAACAAAAATTTAGCGAAATCTATCCACCTGACAATGAGTTATGAATGACAGAAATTGACAAAAAGAAATTTACAAAATTTTCCCACTAGCGGCCTCCGTCCAAATTCCGCTCGCTACGCTCGCTCTGTTTCAATAAATTTTTAAACCGAAAATAGCTAATGAGTCATAACCCAGGTATTAAATCTCCCTTAGAGTCACTGTTACTTGATAAATCCAGCAACAGTGTAGATTTTGCTCGGTTACGGTAGAATCAGTATCCGTTGTGATTTGAAGCCCTGAGTCATGGCAACATTTAATTTATGACGGGTGAAGTTATTTCATGCACGAGCCGTAGTAGTTGCGCATTTATATGGTTTGACATCATTATGATAAATCAGTTACGGCTACAGAAATAACAGTAAATTTTTCGTAAAAAATTTGCGAGCAGTTTTCACAAAATCAACAGCTGTTCCTTTGTTATTTGCTCATTTTTCATGATTATTATTCGCGAAAAATCTGGTTTTATTTTTGTTCGCAACTGTACACTGTATCATTAGTTGCAAATCTAATTTATATATCCCATATTGTTAACAGACTGCATTAATTGTCTGAAAATTATAATAATGCAAAAGTATGGCTTTGTTTATGTTGAAATTGCACAAAAGGTGTGCAATGGCTACGGGATAATTACTTGAATACTACGTGTAATGATAGAAATGAACGATGTGAAGAATTCTTACTAGCTGTGACAGCGAAATTTGACAATGTCTGTTATTGGTTTTTAGGGTGACATGGATAACTCAACATTGACTTGGAGGATTGATTCGCCGTATAGCTCATTTGAAAGCTTAATATCTCTATTTTAGCCCTTTAGTTAGGCCCTAAACCTGATTCCAACATCTTTCCTCTGAAAAAGCTGGTCAAATGGGCTCTGGTCGGGTCACGAATAGGTCCAAAAATAACGTTGGTTATTGTAACTTGACAACTGGTGTAGATATCTGAGTCAAATTTGGTTCATTTTAGAGCAAATAAGCCTTTTTATCAAACGTTATATTGTTTTGTTTTTGCTAGGCTTTTCGGGTGGAATCCAGCATTCGGGGCAAAACGGGTTTTAAAAATGGACCCATGAGACCCAAAATAAAAAATGGTGATATCTCCACATGTGATCAATATGCGGAGTTTTTGGTCTCATTTTGTAGAGCAATTCGTTTTCTATGTTGCTGTAATGATACGGCTGTGGGGTTTTGTAAGGGTATTTCAAAGCTGCCAAGGGACCCGAAACACAAAAAATGGGAACATATCCGCAACCACTCAAACTATATGCTTGTGTTTGCTCTCATTTGTAGATCATAAACTCGTCCTCTATGTAGCTGTAAAGAGGGTGATTTATTTACATTTCATTATTTACGCTGCAGGGTAGTGTCAAAACGGATTTTCCATGGGTCCATGTTACCCGAAATACACGAAAATGGTAATATTTTCGCAATCGCTCAAGTCTATGGGGTCTCTAGTCTCATTTTATAGAGCAATTTATTGTTTAAGTAGCTTCAAATGTGCGGGGCTACTCTCATTATATACACTGCAGAGTTCAGCCTCCTCCAAATCGAGGCGCCGCTTTTCGGCTCTCTCCTCCATCTCCTCCTTTTGTCTGCCCCCTCACGAGAAATTTTGGCGGCCCCAACTTCGGATTTTCTCAAAAAATGGTCATTTTTAAAGTTTCGCAGTTTTTACTCGTTTCCTTTCGATTTTTAACTCCAAAAATGCTCGAAAAACGTTAATTTTACACTTTACTCCTTTGCTTTTGATGTTTTGCAGTTGTCTCTCAGTTTATGCCCCCGTCCGTGAGGGTCCGTGGTAAATTTGTTGGTGCAAAAAGGTTTTTATGCGCCTGTGGGACCTAAAATTGGTAATATATATATATGCCCTTAGTTTAGTTATTATAGGCTTTGTTACATGCAGAATACGATATGGTTGTCCTTAATCGCTATTACGCGGACATTATAAATTAATGTTCAATGGGTTTTAAAAGATTTAGGGCATATTTACATCAAGCGCAGTATAACTTTTTACGCACTTTGGATGCCATGATATTGCTTCTAGAATCCGGTGCGATTGTCATACGAGCCCAACTTAATTATTCATTTGGTTAATGGTTTTCTGTGCCTTTAGGTTAGCTAGGTTTTGTTACACGCAGAATACGATGATGATCGTTCTTAAACCCTATCAAACGAGCATTAAAATGTTCAAGAATTTCAAAACATTTAGGACGGCATTTACATCAAGCAAATGGTCTGTTATGAGCGACTACAAAGTCGCGTATGATACAACACTGGCTACGTTTCGAACGCAGTTGTGAGCGTGCATATATTGTTGCATCATTTTTGTGAAAACACACATTGACGAGCAACTTTAATGTGCTTGTGTTTTGTGTATAACCACATGAAGTGTAAAAATTGTAACTAATACGAAAGGCAATGGATGGGAGGATAAGCCACATTGGTCCGGTTTCAAACACACGACCTTACTATCGATAGTCCAAAGCTCTACCGATGGAACCATTTTGCTCTCTCTCTCTGTGAAAGTTGCTATCTTTATCGCGACATTAAATATTGAAAATGACTAAGATCAAGACATGGTAAATATTTTGCATACAGTCCCTGTAAAGGAATTGGTTTAGTTCTATTGTTTCAGGCAATGTTCTTACATCCTGACTTCGTCGCTGTAAATACAATTTAATTCGACGTGGTGTTTCAATCGCTAATGAAAAACATTCAACATACGGCATCAGTGTCTTATAATTTTATATATATACGATTTCCTGGCATTATGATTATTAGTTCTGGATGTTCAGTAGTGTATGTAGCAACGAATGCGACAGGTCTGATCTGTGCCGCTTCAGTGTAAGTAATAATATGAAGTGTTCTTGTTAATGGTTATACTTCGTAAGCATCTAAGTCTACTTCAATAGCCATAACTAAGTTTGAGTTAGGATGTTTTTCTCTTAGGTCAGCGTTGCCGTAAAATATCTGTAACAGTCACGGACTTAACTGCTCAATAAAGACCTGTGCACGCACCCAACAGCGACATTTGCGATTTATACTGGTATATTTCAAAATAATATATTTTCGAAATAATTGTGTGAGATTATGTATGTCTGTTACAACTAACTCAACGCTGATATACTATAGTCACCAAGTCTGGGAGGGCAAATTTATAATTTAAAAGCTGTCAAAAAATACTTAGATGCCTTCGGCTCTGTAGCAGTTCTCCGAAGACTGCTCTTAGTGTATAGTTTTCCGGCACGAAAGGACTTTTCGTTTATGTTTTTGGGAACACCTTCTTTGAATTTGTGTGATAGTCGAATTTTTACATTCTGTTAGATAAACGGAGTATATTATAATTTGTTCTGTTGTGCTAACTGATTTGACAAATATTATTGACATATGGCCCGCTAGTGAAAAATATATTGCATCACTACATCGTTCCAATATCAGGGTTTCAACTAAATTATTCAGCTTCATTTTAACGCAACGTATAGAAATTCACAAAAATGATGTAGATTAACATTAAACTGTTCCCTTCTTATTAGTATACCACTATCGGCTGAATATATTTTTATCTCATGAAATTTATTTTTATGATTTAGAGTAGTTAAATGTTTCATTAATTCCAGTTTACGTAAACTTCTATTTGGATGCTGTCGATGACTTTTGCCTCAGCAAACAGAACTTTGTTTTTTTCAGAAAATTAGTATTATATTATGTCTAAAAACTTTTCCCCGAGTCCAACGTATTTAGTTTTATTCGAAAACAGAACTATTGAAACTACGTAGGTAATTGCTGTATTTTTGTAATACATTATTATCTAAGGCGTTAAGAAATTGGGTCTTCAAATAAACATCGCCGTTGTCCATAAAATACCGTATGTTTTTCTTTCTTTAGTTGCAGTTTTTGCACAAATATACAATGCACGTTTATCCGAATTTGTCCAATCTGTTAATTTTTTCTCTTCTGATATTTGACAATCCATTTTGACTTTGATCGTCCTAAAGTTTAAGTGATCCTATACGGCGGCTTATGTTATACTTATTTTATGTTGGGAACACTTGTCGAGCCTGTCAATTTGTTTGTACGTGTATACTTTGAAAACAAACAAAGGCGCCTCGCACCTAAAATATTCGGGGGAATCTGGAAGACGTGCGTTTCGCAGTATTTCTTTGCAGGATGCTTGGATTTTTTACTTTCGTTATCCGTCACGTTATCCTTTACGACGTTTTTGGGAGCAAAAACTTGTGTATTGCGTTACCAGTGTAGCTTCGGATTGGCTTGTACGATTCAAACTTATGTACAATGTCTTCAGTTCACTGTTCGTTGACTGCTATATAGTTAGATTTAGATTAGTCGGGAAAAACTAGTTTTCATAAACCTTTGAGATTGAGAACAGTTTATATACATTTCCATAATAAATCATTATATTTATAACGGAAATGGCTATTTAGTTGCTGCCAAGACTCTAGCTATATTATAGATATTTTTAATTATTTCCAGAAATCATAGTTCAATTTGTTTTTGCTGGATCCCTTGAATTTTCTGTGCTCGGACATTTGGAAAATCTGCATTATTTTGTTCTGGTATGGTAGGTAGTCAGCTGCATTGTACTTTAATGTGACTTGATATGAAGTGCTTCGTAAGAATGTAATTCTTTAATGTGGTCGTCAAGCTGGTGGTTGCTATTCAGCATGTATTGATTATAAATTGAATACTTGCTCCTTCAAATAACGGTATTCTTTTTTTGTAAGACGACTTTTGTATATTTTGATTCGTGAAATCTGTGTTCGCGTTGTTTTATGACAAAACAAATAATTCCATGTTCGCTTATTACAGTAAGTATGACGGTGTTAAGCATATCATATCGAAATGACTTTGATAATAATGACACCATATTAATGATGATGGCGTAGTAAGAGTATAATTCTATATGGCTATGTAGACGGGGGTAATCCTCGGGATAGGGCCAAAACTTGTAGAAACTTTTTCAAATATTCCAATAAAACATTTCACGCATTATACGCCCGCTGGGGAAGAGTTGATCATTTGGAGATAAACCCCTACTCCTATGGACACCCGTGAGTAAACTAATTAGATTTTGGATGCTACATGCATGAATTTCGCTTGCACTGTTGCCTCCAACAGAGGTTCTGGCTCAATGCCTTAATACTCGAAAATATGCTAAAGCGATATCAATGCTCTGGCCAAGCTGTCTAAGTAATGTGCCGCTAAAATTGGAACAAACGGATCCAACTGTTGCCAATTTGTTGGTAGTAACAACAAATTTTACATTTATTTTGATCTACAATGTTTGATTAAATCAGTTGTCTCGATGTTGGCTTACCGGCAATAACTATAACATTTGGACGGATTTTAGATTTAAAGTAATCATTAAGTGTTCATTATTAAATGCAAACCCAAAAAGTTTTTATTTATTTCGCATTTTTAGTTCAAACATCAGGTGCCGTGTTGAACTGAGAGCGTTTGGTTAAAAAACGCTTAATTTTAGATGACTACGGCGCTGATCTACGTGAATTGAGATTGGCATAAGCTCAATAGTTTACGCAGTAGAAAAAGATGCTTTGCTCGAAAGGCACTGAGAGATTTTATCGCACAGAGCCACAGAACATCGGGATAACATGATTGCTTAATGAAATCGTAAACGGTGTGGCTGTCCTCACCAACGATGTACCCGCAAAATATGCTTTGTTAGTTATAATTTACGGATTTTTTTCGTGTCAACAAACTTCTTTTATAATAACGGTTGAGCCGGTATAAAATCAATAATATACGTCATACATGCTCATAGGAGGGAACCGGGGATTATTTCCTGATGCTCGGACTTCCTCCTGGTGGCCTCGCTGATCCCCCTTCTGGGCGGTAGCCTAATCCCTCTGAAGCTGTTGGAAAATTGGCAAAACTAATGGGGAAATTTGTAAAATGGGTGCTGAAAATTTTTGAAAATTCAGTTCCAGGAAATTTCCTGAATTTGTCCACCCTGACGACCCCTCTCAGCGGACAATCTGATCCACCCCAGGCGACAAGTTTCCTCACCTTGTCGAACCTGGGACATCGGAGCTCGTCCATGAATGTTATAGTATACCACTTAAGCAAGTGTGTATACAACGAAAATTTAATTCAAATTGCTTCAACTATAAGGTGATTATAACGGGTTTTTCGAACTAGAAACCGTGGACGGGTCGGGTCGTTGGGTCAAATTCCGGTTCATCTATGACTGAATTAGTGCTGTCATATATTATGTTCTCTGCCTGCAGCACGTTTATGACCAAATTAATGTCGTCGTATATCATGTTCTTTCTGCGTATTGCCAGAAACTTAGGATAGGGTATGCCCGTCATCAGTGTTAGAGGGTTGAAAATTTTTTTGTTTTTATGTTAAGGAAAAACTCAATAGCAACCAGCATGTTACTTACTTTTGGTGAAATCAATGTTATCTAGCTATTATAAATATACGTCATGACTAACTTTGTGTCAAAGTGCTTGAACGCTCTATCATAATGAGCTGGTGTCCATCGTTTCTAATTCGTGATGTATACATACATGTCATTGGTCTAGGGGCCGTGTCCAGCAAGCACTGGTGGCCGAGCTCGTGTTTTGACTCGTCATGTAATTGAGCGTGGATACTTCTCGCGCCACTATACAATATTCTGTAAAGGAGATGGGGATGTTGGATTATGTGCTACAATAAATTCCTTAAAGGGGTCTTCACTGCGTTGTGCGATAAATCATCTATCCCTCGACCATTTTACAGTATCACTATATCATATAAAATATAACTGATTATGTGTAATGTTATTCTTTTCTGGTTTAATTTGTAAAAATTTGATCTTCGTGCTGTCATATCAAAAGGTCTATATATATTTTTGTTGCTCTCCAATCCAAGAACAACGTTTTGGAGTAGAATTATCACATTTTCAGACGACAGGACCTTTAAACGATTATAGAGATTTCAGTAATAAATTAACAAATTATTGAAATACGTATCTAGCTAACTATGGTGAAACGGAGCGATCGTGGTTTCATTTAAAGTAGTCATGCGTATTCACCTAAACGCTTTATATATTTGATGAATAATATAATCCAGCTGGCCAACGGCTGTGAAATACATTGATCGGCCGAATTTTGGTGCCTGACGGTAACGGCGTTTGGCTGGCCGTTGACAGTCGCGAAAGCCGTTGTTCAGCAGTACGAGCCGTCACACCGCCGGCCGTGGTCTATATGTTTTCTTCTCCATATCAAGTGAATATACCACACTACTGTGAACTTTTTGACGTGTATTTAATTTTATTTATGACCAGTATGCACGGATTTTATGCTGTTTAGTAGCATCTTATCATATTTAACTGCACGAATGAATTTGTGTATCGGTCAATGTGTGACTCTCTCAAGCCGGCGGCAAGAATCTAACCCGGCCTGTACGATGAAAGTTGCGCACGCTAACCGCTGAACTATCTAGGAGCTGTTGCTCGGTTACTTAACGAACCTCAACGCGAGGGAGTAGCAACGTACGCGCAAACACAGCATGCGACAACCTCAATTAGCACAACGCTTCGCAATATACACCGGATACATTCAAAGCTTAGGTAAGCGTAGATTAATTTTTTATTAAGCATAATGTGTCAATATTTAATGATACACTTCAAATACGGTCGCCCGCCAGCACTAAATATTGTACACTCTTGCTATAGTCTGCCTCGGTTTAGTATTAGGCATTTTAGCCGTTGCATTATAAGCCATGAAAACCCTTATTATGAAAATTGATTATTGAACAAATGTTTAAGAGGCATTTACGCATATTAAATTCGTATTGTAGTAAGAGTAGCTTCTTGGCGTTCATCGATTCATTTGCCGTTGTACCGTCGTGCGTTGGCTTGTTCTGAAAATCGAGTTCATCGATCCTCAATACATTGAAGACCACTAAAAGCCATGAAATATTTTTATCCTTGGCCCGAGGTAGTCGAACCATCGTATGCGGCTTACTGAAAAAATATATAGACCATTCTTGATGACATGCGCGCAATACATAACCAAACAAATAAAAAAGATTACATTTTGGAAATGGGTTCATGGACCGCCAAACTCATGAAACCCGTTCAGAGGTATAACATATAGTCAATTTTAACTCTAGATAATAAAATTATTGTATTCAGCGTGCTTGAATACCTAAGACAACGGTATGGTAAAAACACGCAATAACATGCCGAAATTTGAAAACCCTATATTTCTGGCTAAGGGTCGACGAACTATATTCTTTCCCAGAGCGACCCAGTGAGTGGTTCCACAAAAAGTGTAGTTTAGCAAAGTTATAGATCTCGATGAGTTGATTTTGCATGGAGATCTCGACGCTAAACCTATGCCACGAAATAAGAACTCTTAAAAATCTGTGTTTTTCGTATTGATCCGACAGGTAAAGTCGGAGTCGTTCGCGTTCAACGAAGGGCCGCATTGCCATCACGTGCTTTCAAATAAGAAATTTTATGGAAATCCACCCGAAGATCAGTTAAGAATGACAGTGACAGACAAAAAACTTTCACGGTTTTACCTAGCGCTTTCAGTGGAAATTCCGCTCGCTCCGTTTCAATAATTGTATGATGAACTATTTATCCACCTTAAGAAAGTAGCTTGAATTGTTTATCTACAAATCATGTTTTCAAAAGTTACCGTCTGTACACTGAAAAGTTATATAATAGTTACACTTACCTATTAAAGTCAAATCAAAACCTGACAAAATGCGTATTTATAATATGTATATATATATTAATGGCAATAGATATTTGGTCGCTGAATCGAATTATATTTATGTATTTTGTTCATGTTTTATTGTTTCAACAAATTTTCAATGATTTTGTTGTGTTCATAATTTGAATTAAAGATTTCTATTAAGTTCATTTGGTTGACTACTGAGCGAGTAATACAATTAGTTTATTGGTTTTAGGACTGCTGTGGTTTATACTCATTGTATTTGTGTTTTCTGTTCACCCTACATATAAATGGTGCAACCATAGACTTATATCCAACAGGACTTCAGAGTTTATAGCGGAGCCACTGAATGTGGTTTTTAGTTTTTGTATTGGATACTATATAATACTGTAAAAATGGGTATTCTAAAACTGTCTCAGGTGGCGTGGAGACGATATTGTGAGGTATTGTCGGTGTCACAATCCGGAAAATCTGTACCAGTCCATATGTTTGAACAAGAAACCACCGGCATCCGTTGGCACGACACAAGGAACTCAACACGCCTCATTAAAAGAAGTGTGTTGAACGCTCAGACGATAATGTTAAAACGGCTAAACACACTTCAAAAAATGCGTTTCACTTTCGATTGGAAATGTGCAAGGAACTTGATCTACCATTCGAGAACAGGGTTATTCCGCAACAAAAGGAAGTAGCGCTGACCGTACCAAAAAGGAATAAGCTTGTGAAAATATTGGGCGATAGCAATTGTTATTTCCGTGCTATCAGCCATCATGTGACGAGGCTTGAGCGGCATCATGCGCAAGTAAGCCGTTTTAGTTGACTATACGCAAACGGTCATATCGCAACAGCTAATTGAATATTTTAACAAAAATCCAACCAAATATGTTAATGAATCAGGAGTTGACAATCAATCGGACTTTTGCAACGAAGTGATTGTCACTACAGCCTTTCTCGGGTCTGCTGTACTTATCTATTCTTCGGCCGGATATGATGGTTATGAATCGCTTCAGCGGCAGGGTCATTGGTGAAAAAATGTATGAGCCTTGTAAGATAACGATCGATTTGCGTTATGTAGTTTGCACAATCGGAACAGTTAGAACATATATAAGCTGCAAGTACCGATTGCTTTTGGTGGCTCGATTGTCCGAAATTTTCGAATTGCCAACTAGCTCTGGGACATGTAAGTTGTGCATCAATGTGTGTATAGCTCCATTGTGTTTGTATTGTTGTTTTGACTGTCCCAATTGCTGTATTTGCCCTGATTGCCTCATTGCCCGAACTGTCGCGATTGTCTCAGTTGTTCTAACTATCCGATTGTCATCACTGTCCGGATTGTCCAAACTGGGACAATTGGTACAATCGTGAAAATACAATCGGGCAACTTAGGCAGTCAGAGATGCTTAGTACTGCTATAGACACACATAAATATATTGTCCTAGGGACAATTGGAACTTAACCCAATTGAAACAAGAATACCATGCAACGCACAGTCACACAAAAATGGATTTCCATGTTTATTCAACCTTGTTAAATCTCAAGTAATCACACAATTGTTTATTACACCACACTTATATACTTTCTCAAATAAAATAACACTCAATACTTACAGTTAAACATGATCCACAACAGTACAGCGATTGAATACGTTAGCAATTGCACAAACGTTCTGGTCCACCGATTGCTCAAAAATAGGCCAGAGGCTCAAGATACAACCCTATAGATAAACGTTTGAAGCCCTAATTCTAGTGACTAAACTAAACATGCCCTACTCGGCTTTTCTTGAACAGTACCCGACTCGGTTAGGTTCGGATCTTCCGATAACAAGCTAGGTTCAGCTCTCAGGCTCCAAACAATGAAAGTTTGGGATTCTCTTTGTAGCTAAGTTTTTTCATGTGCGCAGTATGAAACTGCGCTATCATTGGTTGTGCGTCTAGAAGCAAGGGCCGACTGAGGGAGATCCGTGGATCGAATCCAGACGGCGCCTCGGGGGAGGGTATAGGGAGTGACGCCTGCGGGTGAATGTGGAAGCGACGATTCTGGGACGGGTGGAAAATGCGGCAGCTCAGGGGAATGCGGCGTGTCGGTGGCGGCAGGGTATGTGGCACTTCGCGGGGTCGGCATCTCGATG
This sequence comes from Trileptium ribeirensis, assembly GCA_030248225.1. Classification (NCBI taxonomy): domain Eukaryota; kingdom Metazoa; phylum Nematoda; class Enoplea; order Enoplida; family Thoracostomopsidae; genus Trileptium; species Trileptium ribeirensis. The sequence continues at coordinate 23,358 of JASANE010023705.1, forward strand.
TGTGTAGCTCGTCTGGAAGAAAGGGAAGCGGCGCCTGGAAGGAGGGTGGAGGGGATGCGACGTATTGGCAAGAGGGTGCAGCGCGTCGATTTGGGGACGCTTCGGGGAGCGAGGACTCAGCACTCCCGGAAAGGGTGATTACGGCGACACGGGGAAAGGCTGCGGTGCCGCAGCAGGGGAGTATTACGTGCTGGTTTCCAAAACTTACCAAAGCAAATTAATTTAAATAAATATATTTTTAATATTACGATGGCGCTTTAAAAGACTATATTATATAGATACAGGCAAGTTCGTTCTATCAAAAAGATTATTAGCTGAAATGTATTACTTTGAAGTGGCGTAATGTTAATGCTGGTACTTCAACCATACTACATATTTACCGAAAATGCAAATTCAACTTTTCTCGTATTAACATGCCAAACTTTATAAATTAAAATTAGTTTAAAAATCAAAATCCTAAACAGAGAAATAGATTTGTGCTTTGATCTTTGCTATCTTTAACAACTGCATACAAAATGTCTTAAATATCACAGAATAGTTTTTTGAGATTTCATTATGTAACATAACTATCTATTCATAAGGCATATATAATGGTCCTGCGTAAACTTAATGTAATGTTTTACAGTTTGCTATGTTTAAATTATTTTAAACTCCTAAACTTGCAAATAATGCATGACTACCGTCACTTTAAGCACATATTGATATGCTGCATATACTATAACCTAGTTTCTTCAATATTTTCACACTATTTTATATGATGTTTCTATGTATCTTTGCGCAGATGCTTTGTAACTGCTGCAAATTATATTGCGTAGTTTACAATAAAGACATGCCTAGCGTGTGCGCTTCAGCGCTGTCGCTTTATTTTTAATATCTATTGATATATGTTCCGCTTAATTGTGCATAAGCACAAATATGAAATATATACATACATGAACTTGTGCATTGATAAACATTGATTTACGCACTTACAGATGAACAAGAACATAATGTTGCACATCCGGTGTAACAAAGTTATAGCCAGTATCTGGTTTCCATTTATCTATTGAACACAAAATATATTACACTATTAATTCCAGCAGAGATGTCAGCAATTGTATATATCAAAAATATTTTTTGAGTAAGAGTCCTAAGTGTTTGAAAAGATTTGAAATATAATCTGCACCGCTATTTTTTGGTGCTGTAGTGACAATAATAATATTTGTGGGAAATCTAGTTTATATTGATACAACTGTCCTATTTTTCATCACCGCAGTAGTTTAATAAAGCAAAACATCACTGATACAGTTTGTGTGGCGTATCTACGAAGATCCGCGTTATATGATATGCTCGAGATGGGTCGTTGACAGGTGAGGTCATCAATTTTTTTAGCATCCCACCCCTGGAGGACCTCCATCCTGAGGGTTTCCACATTGAAAATAGGTTTCTGTGAAATTTAAAAGAAATTTCTTTGAATTTTGCACCACCCGATATTCTTTTCAAATTCAGAGAACCACTCATTGAAATTCAAAGAATTATTTTTTAAGAATTTGATTCTTTGAAATATCAAACATAATTCTTTAAAATTTTAAGGAATATTTTTTAATTTAAAAAGAATACCTTGTGGTGCAAAATTCAAAGAAATTTCTTTTAAATTTCACAGAATGTATTTTGAGTACCCTCCCTGAGACGGCTACCCACCGATTCAGACTACGTCCTCTCACTCTGCGACTTCAGAGCGTCTGCGAGCATGGTTCAAGTGTATGGAAGTATGTGATTTGGGAAAAGGATTTTGTATGTCAAAGATGGTATAATGCGCACTAGGTGACTGTTCAGCCACTGCGTTATATCAGGAAAATATTTAGCTCACGAAAGCTCAGCTGACAGTCGCTTGCCAAAAGCATACTCCAGCTGGACTATCGCTTACATATGCATCATCTTTAAATGACTCATAACATGGTTTATACATTAAGATATGTAAGACCGATGTGCTATACAGTCTTTTTGAGCTGTTAGGACATATTACATAGCGTTAATTATATTAAATCCGCAGAGTCACGGCAGACTGTGGCATATGTCTGTTAATATATTTGCTACATTGCTACGCGGACATGCTGACAGTTATCGCTCGCTATTAGGGATAGCTATGCCACGGAGCACACAAATTAGCGTAAGCGAGCCATTAGGTAAAAGTCCCATTATGTTGCCACGATGCCAGTCCAGTAGTATGACAGGCAATGACAGTCTGCTATGCGGCGACGATTCTGCTGCAAAACATCGATGTCATCCATCGATAACATCTCAGACAATTTGATTCGTTTCAGTTAAACGTTCTCAATGTTAACACTTAGTCCCTGCCATTGGGCGACTAACTTCTCGCTAATACCATACCCTAAGCCAACTGTCATGTTGAAAACCACCGATACCCACGCCAACAAACTCGATCAGGACCTGTTTATTAAGGATGTGTTTCTAAGAAGCTATTTGTAGGACTATAGTCAAGGCACCCATGTGGCGGCATTACGATTTTAATCCACCTCGAAGACATTGTGGCGGCGTGTTTACCAGGATCGAGTGTCGAGGCAGTCCGTCTATATCGTAGACGTGTCGTCCATGGACATTTACCAGCCGGACATTGTAGTGCCTTCTAATGGAGATAGATATAACCTCTCCTCGTAATGCTTCAACAGCAATCATCACAATAAAACACGCTTATGGGTTCAGATGTCCTTTTCCTCCAGGACAACCAACTCGTTAACTTCAGGTAGGCTGGCGTTTATAAGATAATATATAGTTCTCCCTCACTAACGAGATCCATAAATTTTGGGGTTATCAGCCGCTTCGACAATGGCGCGATGTTTAGTATCAAGAACTATGTGTTACCGATTTGGATATATTCTGCGCGGGCTCAACTAGGATCCTGGTGACACCACAAACCCCACCAGCTGATATGCCCCTGTTGAAACCGCCGTGGGTGCACTTTCTGTCATTTGTCTAGATTTATTTCAACATTATGGGTTCAAGATGCGAACATAACATGATATTTTACTCGCAGATTCTATTTTCAATTTATTGACCGTTATATGTTAAGCTATCTACACTTCTTATGAAAACAAATAGTTGCTTGCTTAATAGTATGATCAGTCTGAATTATATTATCTATTTTTACAGTGTGTGACCCCTCTGAGGTATTATTTAGCTTTAATAGTAACAATAGATGAGTCGATGTCATAATTAGGTGATCTCCCATCGCGTCAAGTTCTAATGACAGTTATGTCGCTTTCAGGGATCTTATCCTTAAATTCTGGAAATGGCACATCAGAGCGTGACTGTGAGGCAGAGGTATCATTTTCCATAGTTCTATTTACTGACCTTTCATTGTGTTCGCTTAACTGTGGTACCTCCGCTTTACAATCCACTACTTGTTCGGCATATCCTATATTGTTTCCTCGACGCACATCCTAAGACCACGTTGGCTTTCCGGTATAGCTTTTACATTGTAAAGCCTGCATCCATCAGGATCCGCGATTCGTTGGAAATCTGCACTTGTCTATTATCTTGCGAAAATTGGGTTTGCCAAAAATGTTGAGGAACCTGTATGGTGGCCACGGATTATTATTTTGCATGACCTAATTTGTGCGGAATTTTATGAAAAACTTTGCCGCCGTTAAGGGCAGTTAAATTTAATATGGCCAGGTCTCCTACAGTAGTCGCATATTTTTATTCATCTTATTCACCTTCGTCCCCCGACGGACAGATCAACAATGAGTATTCATAACTGTTGACGAATGTTAGCACTTGATCCGCTCGTGATGGAGGAGATTTGAGCCTCGTTTGGACGAGGTTTGGTGATGTATATGAAAATATAAACAATTGTTATAATGGCAGCACGGTAGAAGCGTGGAGCTTCGATTTGAATGATGACAGTGATGGAGCGTTAACTACGCTAAAGGGAAGGTTGTTCCAGAGCCGGATAACGCCGTGCGTGAATAAGTTTCGCCTTATTTCTAGATGAGGCACATCCCTCGTTTGCAGCTTATAATTGTGGCCGCGCGTAAGTTGAGACCCTTCTGCAAAGAATTTGAAGACATCAAGGTCGGCACCACCGTGGAACATCTTGTAAATAAGAATCAGGTCGCTGCGGATCCTTCAAGTTTCCAGTCGCTGCAAACCTAGATATGCTAACCGGTCAGCATACTCCCAATGACGAATCGTAGGTATCAATTTACTCGCATGCCGCTGTACTCGTTCAATAGCAGCAATGTCTCTTTCTAAGTATGCACACCACACGTTCACTGCGTATTCCACGAGAGGTCGCACCAGCGCCAGCGCCCTATACAGCTTCAACCATAATTCTTTTGTCCAACATTGTATTGTTCGCCGCAGTAAAAACACCACACGTGGTCCCTTTGCCGATACCATGGCACAGTGCTCCGAGAATTTAAGATTATTTTTGACCAACACACCCAAGTCCTTTTCCAGTTCCGTTATACTAAGGCAGTTCCTCATGAGCGAATAAGCTAACATAGGATTGTCATATCCGCAGTGCATCACACCACTTTTACCGTCATTTACAGCAATACACCAATCGATGCAGAACTGAGTGAGGCCATCACAGTCCAATTGCATCGAGTCAAAACGCCAGTCGGGATTTTGCCGAGTGATACGCCGCGCTAGTTGTAGGTCATCAGCGTATTTGAAGATGGCACCGGATACATATTCGTCTATGTCATCTATGAATATTAGAAAAAGCAAAGGGCCAAGCACCGAGCCCTGTGGCACACCACTGGTGACTTTGCACAACGTAGATTCCGCTCCGTTGAGATGAGCGAACTGCCGTCGATTTGTCAAGTAGCTACGAAGCCAAAACAGCAAGTTGTCACAAATCCCATACATTTCCAATTTCTTTAACAACGCCTCATGGTTGACACTGTCGAAAGCCTTCTGAAAGTCCACATAGACGACATCAAGCCAGTCATTTGAGTCAACACATTTCGTAGCAAAATTAAAATACTCTAATAATTGTGTCGTTGTCGATCTCTTTGACACGAATCCACGTTGTGACGAGTAGATCAGGTTGTTTCATGATAAATAAGCTACAACTTTATCGCGTACCATAGTTTCCATTACCTTGCTGGTAGCGGCCGTGAGACTAATGGGTCTATAATTGCTGCAAAGTGACTTGTCACCTTTCCCTTTATAGATCGGAATCACTTTCGCATCCTTCCAATGAAGGAAACACCGCTGATGCTATGGAACAATTGAAAACATCCGAAAGATAGCCAGCTAATGCTAATCCAGCATGATGTAGAAATCGATTGGTTATGCCATCAATACCCGGTGACGCGTCTAACTTCAACTTCAGGAGACATTGGGAAACATCTACTGGAGTAAAGGTGATGGATGATAGACGCTTTGAGGTAATCGTTTAGTCATTCTGCTCTTATTTTAATCGTTATTTGTTATGCGGAAGTTACTATTTTTCTGATTCTTAAGACTAACCACTGCTTGTAGCATTTTCCTGTTTAGTTTTATCATGTCTTTCAATTATGGCTCTGTATTTACTCGAGGATGCATATCTTTTATGTTGGATAACATTACTTTCAATTTCCAGTTGTCTTGGTTAGAAGGCTCATTCATTCGTTTGTAGCGTTCCTGCTCACACGCTTTAGGGATAAAAGCTGCATAGTTGTGGGCTTTGATGTCAGGACAAATTTTTTTCAGGAAGTTATCCATCGTGATCCTGTCTCTACGCCCAACGTGTATTGTTAGGTAAGCTTTGCTCACCCCGCGTTTTATGTCTTTATTACCACTGATTTATTAATAGGTCCTTGGCTCCTGGTGTCTAACTGAATACTATGTTGTTTAGCTGTTTCCTTACATATCAGAAATTATTTTTTAAGCGATGCTCGTACTAGCTAATATGTTTTCTGAATCTCTGGAGCAGGCGATTCGCGCAAATCTGCGCGCCTAAATTCCGTTAATACGCAGGTAGTATCCAAGCCATTCCTAAACTACTCCATTCGTCTCAAACATACCTAGTCACTCTTCAAAGTCATTCCCAAAATATCCCGTTGTATAATAGAATATTTTTAATCTTGTAAATTGCTCTATATCCATGGTGATTTTCCTTGATACGGCTCTCGGAGTAAGATCCACCTGGTGTCCCCTGAAGACCGACGGGCATTACTATGGGCATTTAATCCTAGTAGACTAATTGCTTGCTTAGTCGTGTTTTTGACTCGTATATCGTCGATAGACTTCGTCAGTAAAAAATTACTGCGTTTGTATTAGTGCATAAATTGTATAAAAATTGTCAGATTTACACGAAATAATTCAAAGCGGTAAAATATTTTGTTACTCATCAAGGAGACACGTAGTCGTCCGTGCCAAGAACTTTTCCTTCAGTTCTCTGTATTTCGTGCAGATGTTGCTCATCTTCTTACTCCAATTTAATTACTTAGCTATCTGTTTCATTCACAGATAATTGGGGGTTTGTCACGCTAGAAAGGGGGTTCCGGGCGCAAGCCTACCCAACCATCCCAAAATAACTCAGAACCGCATCTTAAAAGTATAAACAAACTTTGTCACAAAATTTATTATAATATAACCCCCATCCCTATTTTATTATGATCACTATATTTTATTATAATGCCCGTTTTATTATTTTATTATAACACTCATCCCTATTTTATTATAATATAAACCCCATCCCAGGAAATTATTAATTTTAATAATGTAATAATTATTATTACAATTATTATTATTAGCTAATTCACATATTTTCGCTTAATGCTTGTTATTAGCTAACATAGTTCTATTTCCCAATTGCATAACATTCAGGGAGATTCAGGGAGATTCAGGAATTAAACACATAGCTAGCCGTTATTTATATCTCCAATAACGAGCAATTTAATAAACTACGTAATTTTACTCAATGGCGCCCTCGCGGCGTAAAACCTCTGTAACTACTGTTACTGATAATGCAGATCAGTGTCATCTATGTGTAAAAACTGTCAAAACCGGTGAAAAAGGAGTCCAGTGTGAAAAATGTTCTTGCTGGACTCATGCTCAATGTCTAAATTGGTCTGATGCGCAATATGACTTTGTTTGTACTACCGCTGGGATACATTACCTTTGTTCCTTGTGTGAAGGAAGCAGCGGTTTCAATAATGACACTGCTTTGACTGATTTATCAAAAGTTGTTACTAGTCTTGATCAAAAGGTTAGTGATCTTTGTGAAACTGTATCCCAGCTTCAACAAACGTCAACTCCAGAACAGTCTTCTTCTTCTTGGGCGGAAATCGTTGCTTCTAATTTATCGTCTGCTAATGATGCGACGTTAAAGCAAATCGCAATGTCATCAGACGAACAGATTCGTCGTCGCAGTGCTGTTATAATCGGCCTTCCTGAAACAAACGATGATCTACTTAATGTGAAAAAGCTGTGCGGTTCTCTAGATCAGTGCGCCGTTGTAAAAGAAGTATTTCGTATGGGCCGCAAACAGTCTGGTATATCACCCAAACCACGTTTATTGAAGGTACATTTCGCATCGTCCTTTTGTGTACAGTCGATATTGCGTGAGGCAAAATCACTCAAGAACAGTGAACAGTGGCGTGGCGTTTTCATCCGCCGGTCCCTGTCTAGAGAACAATTGGAATCGGTTAAAGCGTTACGTAAAAGATGTTTTGAGTTGAACGATACACTAGTTCAACAAAACACTCGGTTTCTTGTTGTTAACGAGCGTGTCATTAAATTGATAAATTGTGATAATATCAATGGCAAACTTAGTGGTGGTACTATGGACACGTCTTTTCACTTCAATAAAGACGTGTTCATGGGAAACTCATAACTGGGGTAAACACTTAGTCAAGAAATGAGTTAATTTCGGTTAAGTTATTCAATTCACGCAGCATTGTAAACAAGTTGCCTGATTTATCTTACTTGTTAAATTATGAGCAAAACCATGTATATTGTATTACTGAAACTTGGCTAAATGCCGATATTCCAGACTCATTAGTTTGTGGAACAAATTATAACATGGTTAGAAATGATAGGGTCAACCGTACTGGTGGTGGTTCTGCAATCCTAATTAAACACGATCTTAAGTTTAGTAAGGCGACTAGAGTAGATAATGTTGATCCTGAATTTAATATTGCTGCTGTAGATCTGTACATTCCCCACAAACATCGTCTTATATGTGTTTATCGCCCACCTGGTATTACAAATTGCATTTCTCTGCTGAATTGTATTTCTGATTTGTGTAATGTCTCGTGTCCCATTACAATGGTTGGAGATTTTAACTTTCCCCGAATTAATTGGACAGATAAAATTGCTTCGGACAATTGTGGGAACGATTTCTTAAATTTTTGTTTATCTCACGGCTTTAGACAATTAGTATTCAGTGAGACATGTGGTTCTAATATTTTAGATCTAGTTTTCAGTACTAGTCCGCAAAATGTGTATAATCTCACAGTTCTTGAACCATTTTCTACTAGCGATCACTCTATAGTTCAATTTTCTGTCATTGGCAGTGTTGTTTCTCATGTTGTCACTCAGAAATTGGATTTTAGAAAAATGGATATCGTTGGATTTAGAAGATTCCTAGATACATGCAACTGGAATCAAATATTATTTCCCAATCAAACGATAGATGAAATGTGGAATGCTTTCTTGGTCGTTATTAATACTGGTGTTTCTTGTTTTGTTCCATGGGTGAATAATAGTCGTTATAGAAAGCGGACATACCCAGCTAGCATACGAAAAGCTCTAATGCTAAAACGTAAACTTTTCCGGAGAAGACATTTAATTAATGGGCAATCGCGGTATAAAGCACAAGCATTGCATTGTAAGAAGTTAGTTTTGGACTTTCAAAAGACAAACGAAGATATAATTTTGTCTTCAAACAATATTAACAACGTTTTCAGCTTTGTCAACAAAAACTGTTACAAAAATGAAGACATTGGTCCGTTGTACAATGAGCAAGGTATTTTATCATTTGATAATTGTGCTAAATGTGATATATTAAATTCTCATTTTTGTAATGTGTTTACTGATGATAATGGTCAAATGCCTGATATGTTGCAGCCTATTGTTCAACACAGCTTAACAAATGTGCAGTTTTCCTGTTATGATGTGGCAAAAACCCTGCACGGTTTATCTATTAAATGCAGTCATACGCCGGACGGCCTACCGAGTTATTTTTATAAATGTTTCAGTGAACAACTGAGTTATCCACTTTCAATTATTTTTCGAGTGTCTTTTTCTAGTGGAAAACTGCCATATCTATGGAAAACCGCCGATGTTAAACCTCTATATAAAAAAGGCGATCCTACTAGACCGGTTAATTACAGACCTATTGCACTCACAAGTATTGCTTGCAGGGTGATGGAAAAAATAATCTATCGACATATGTTAGATTTTTTACTTACGAATGAAATTATTTCACAACATCAACATGGTTTCGTTAAACATAGATCTACCACAACCCAACTTTTGCATACTTTTCATACTATTGCGAAATATATTGATAACGGTGCTTTTGTAAATATTATTTATTTTGATTTGTCTAAAGCTTTTGATTGCGTGTGTCATAACAAATTAGCACAAAAGCTCGCACACTATGGTATTCGAGGCATGCTATTATTATGGCTCTGTGATTTCGTAACAGGAAGGCATCAAAGAGTTTTTGCTAATGGTTGTTTTAGTCGTTATTGTAGTGTACTATCTGGAGTACCGCAGGGATCGGTACTAGGACCCTTGTTATTTTTAATTTATATTAATGATCTTTCTGTCCTTCTGTCAAATGTGCACCATAGTTTATTTGCTGATGATGTTAAAATATACAGCGCCATTAGAAGTGAATACGATATGAATCAGCTACAAATCGCCATTGATTCTCTAAAGAATTGGTGTGAAATTTGGCAACTATCATTAGCAGTTGAAAAATGCCACGTCTTCAATGTAGGCAGGACACGGCTCTCTTTCTCTACTAGTTATAATATTGGTCAGTCAGTGTTGTCTTCTGTTTCGCGAGTTAAAGATTTAGGAGTTTGGTTTACGTCTGATTTCAAATCATCTCATCACATTGTTCTAATATGTCAAAAGGCTCGTCGTATTGTGAATATGCTTTACAGATGCTTTGTTTCTTGCAATATTACTGCTTTGATAACTGCTTATAAGAGTTATGTACGTCCTATTTTAGAGTACTGTTCCTCAGTATGGTCTCCTGTTTTACTACTTGATATAGATCGAATAGAATCCGTGCAGCGTTATTTCACCAGACGTCTTTATATGCGTTTACAACGTCCGCCTGCAAGCTATCCTGAAAGATTAGCATTTCTTAAATTAGAACCACTTGAGCTACGACGGATTCATATTGACTTAGTACTAGTTTATAACATTGTTCATGGAGAATCTTATCTAAAATTTGATGATTTTTTTTCAGCGACCACCTGTACAGTCTACGAGAGGGCATCAATGTAAACTTTTCGCAATTCGATTCAACACTAATTATTGTAAATATAGTTTTGCCTTTCGCATTGTACCTATATGGAATTTCCTACCAAGACACCTAGACAATGGCCAACCTATAGTTATGGCTCGTACATCTAAGTTATTCAAAGAACGAATTAAATTGCTTGATTTTTCAAGATTTTTGAAATTTTCTAGAAATATAAACTGAATTTTAAAATGCTATAGTTTGGATGTATGTAAGTGGGTGTTTGCCCCTTTACATTCCTCCACCCCTCCCGATTTTACATATTGTTTTACGTATAATGTTACATATTTTACGCAAAGTATGTTTGTTTCTAAATTTCTTATTTGTCATGCTAAAATTGATATCGTTTTTTTTTACTCTGTAATACTTTCGTGCGTTTACTTTGTTTGTTTTAATGTACTTAATACAGGGCGGCTGGATGACTTCCAGGTCATAGGTGCTGGATCGGGGTAGGTGACCCCCAGCGGCTTGTGGGTTGGACTTCATCCAGTCGTACCATGTGGCAGTGAAATAAATCAAAAAAATTGAGGAAGGGAAGGCGTTGATTTATGTTTGTCAGTACATTAACTTTGAAACGTGTTCGTACCTTTTGCTACATAGTTCCCTAGTTAAACGACCTAAACTCTAAATCTTGTTACTTAAGTAATGAGTTTTATGCAAATTGTAATAATAGTCAACAAATGTAATATTCAGAACACGTTATTTCCCTATAGAAATACTCAAAGCCTTGCCTTTCTTGCCGGGAGGTTGGTGGGAACTTATTATTATTATTATTATTATTATTATTATTATTATTAAGTTTTGTTTTAGTTCGATGGTCAGTCTTGATTTGTCTTCACCTATTTTGAGGTGCGCAAAGAATGCGCTCTCAGCGTTAATATTTTCTATTTGCTTTTTTTATTCTTATTGATTTCCACGCAAAAAAACTGCATGCTTAGCATAAGGCAGTAGGGTTATTCTAAACGAGTTTGGATATTTCTGATTTTATTTATTGGATTGCAGATCCAAAAAGAATCTGCTGCGGTGTAAAGTGAAGGGCTGCTACGTGAGTAGGAACTAGATTATATCATACAACGGTGCATTAATATCAGTAATACATAATTATAGTGATATTATTTCCCAAATAAAATCCAGGTGTCCAGACATAAAGAACTAAGCCTTGGGTATATATTGGTCTAATCAGAAATAGAAAGAGAGTTATCGGTGATATCAGTGGTGTGAACTAAGCCTGGTGGTACTAAAGAATTGTGCATTATCTGTGCTCTAATGATTTTAAGTAAACATATTTATTTGCCGCTTTGGTGGTTAACTAGCTGAAATCAGAGTGAGTAGAGCTGGTCCCGCCGCAGCGCTCAAGAGAATCGCATCACTTAGAAGTAAAGCACACGCACAAGGAATACGGACCACTTCGTTCCCTATCGCCATTCTTCTGGCCACACCTCGAAGGGCGCAACTTCTGGTGACGAATCCCTTCCCAGTTAATTACCGATAACCGTCATAAACACAATCCCCCAATCCCTACCACCATCATTCCATCTTAAAATAACTATCGGGGTTTACTAGGCTATGGGGTCCAAACCCTATAAAATGAGTGTTTAACATTCTCACTTACTTATCGGTCCCTAAAACTTTTACCTTAAATTTTCTTTTCTTAAAATTTTACTTCCTGAAATCGTAATTCAACCTAATTTGCATATTTTTCATTTGTTTTTAAGCTTAGCTAACCTATACCTAAGAAATTTTGTTTTAGTTTAGTTAATGTTAGCTTTCTGTAACGATAGTCGGTCGTTAGTAACTAATGCCAATGTTGACTATACAGGTGATCTTTGCTTTAATTCACGTTTTATTAAAAATGATGACTTAGCTAGTGGGTTATGTCATCATTCCAGTTCAATTGCGGCAGACTTAAGTGTTTAGCTTTTGGATCAGTGCCAAGTGTGCAAATAGCGCTAAAAAATTTGGGCTTTGAGTTCAGCGGCTTTCTGATTACTTTTACGGCTCAAATTACTAAAAACACAAAGAATTGCGTTCGTGAGATTAGTTAGTTGTGTTCAAAATTGAATTTGTTAGTTAGTTCAAAATTGAATTCGAAAAGTTAGAATTGCGTTCAAATTATTAAAAACGCAAAGAACTCTTAGTTGTGGTTTACTGGCATAGACATTGTGCTTAGAAAAGCTTACAGTCGACTTTTCGACATATTACCTATATTTTAAAGGAAAAACCTATACTCGGCTTTCCTAAATGTAAGCTGTTAAAGGTAAAACCGATACTCGGCTTTCCGGACTGTGATTCAAGCAGATATAAAGAGCTGAATACTTTTTTGCTGGATTGGAGTGGCATATCTGAACAGTCTGGATCAAAGTGGCGCTTAGGTAGGAATTATCTTTACACAAGTACTTTAGAAACTACTAATAGTTATTTTAGTAATACTAATCTTTCCCAATTAAAATTTAGGTTCTATAAACGAAGGTTCTAGGAGTGGCACCGTGTTAACTATGCTAGTTAATAATACGTAAAAACTTCGGCCCCAAATGTCGAGTGAGAAAGCCAAGGCGAGCAGAAAAGGCGGGTCCGTGGGTAATAGCATCAATTGTTGGGTCAGTCAGCCATTCGGGGGCGACTTAATAAGGGGTGTTTTTCTTGAGAAGACCGGTTGAGTAAGGGGTTGGATTTGATTACCTCCTCGAGCCACCAGTTAATCCTAACTACTATTTTGGGTCAGCCATTCGGGGACCTGAAATCTCTTCTGTGCGCGGCAGCCATTCTGGGCTCTTACAGAGTAAGAGACTTCAAGTGAATACTAGTCGACCGCTACTAGTCAGTTCATTTAAAGGAGTCAGCCAACTATTCGGGGGCGAGTTCAAAACATAATATAACCCACATTTAATAGCGTATATAAATCTAAGGCTTCGGTTAAAGCAAATAATTATGCTTGTAGTTGACCAGCCATTCGAGGTCAGTTGTTTGAACTCATAAGAGCTTTACCTAGGTAACAGCTATATAATTTAAAAGTAACAGGTGCTTGCTCAAATTTAACCCATAAATAAGGACCATATTAGCGCAAATATAGGTCATAGGCTCAGATACTTAGATAAATGTGCGTCAGCTGCCATTTGGGGGCGGTCATATAAACCTCACAAAAGTTGTACTAGATTATCACATAATTTAACCTGAACTAACAAGATCTAGGGTCGAAAGAGCGGAGGTGTCAGCGCGAATAGTGACAATATCTAGCGGTGCGCGAAAGTATTCGTAGTGTTGGAAACGCGTGGTCGATAAGGTTATTGGTGCTAAGCATAGTACGATGTGTAGTAACCTACGGGTGAACACTGGTTGCTCGGAAAGGCAAAGCTTGTCACAGCCTACGGGAACTAAGAGTTCAATCACCGTGCCTTAATTGTTTTATCTGGTTTTGTAATAAGCGTTAATTGCTACGTGTTTGATATCCAAACATTTAAACCGGAGTGATCGAGCTCAGAGCAAGTCGCAGCGCAAAATATAGGGCTCGAATTCTGATCACGCAAAGAAGGGCGCGCGCCAGCTTAAACGTTCCACCGGCATACCATTGGCCACACCTCGGACCACACAATCTTCAGGTGACGAATCTCGTCCCCATTTAATAACCGATTGCCGTCATAAAGGTAAATCCAATTCCAACCCATACCCCTGTGAAAATCTTAAAATATAACAGATATTTTCCACTATTGACGGGGTTTCCCTAAGCTAAGCAGGGGATAAGTCCAAACTACCCTACTTTTTATTCAAAAAATTTTGTTGGGATTTTGGCTTCTGGGATCACCTAGCTAAAGGTTTCCCACCAATCGGGGTTTAAAGGTTTCCCACCAATCGGGGTTTATTGGGAAATCCCACTGGTGTCGGGGGTCCAGTAGGCTAGTGGGGTCCAAAATCTTTAAAACTTGAATTTTTCATATTTTTATTTATGTAGCGGTATCTAAAAGTTACCTTAGGTTTTATTTCTTAAAATTTTATTTTTCAATCTACGTTAGCTTAATTTGCATAATTTCACTTACTTAGTGTGGTTAGCTAACCTATATTGAGTTTGATTTTACTTTGTTGTTCAGTCTGTTCTGTTATCTCAGCGGAAATTGTCTTGAGAGTTCTTGAATAAATGCATCTGAATGTTTTATATACAAATTTGAGCTACAACCATTTTTATTAACAATAATTTACAAAAAGGCTACCTAGCTAGTACTATGGTAATTGCGTCAGTTTTGTCGGTCGAGTTCTATATAGGTTCTGAGTTACTTTTAACGTTGTGAAAGGCGTATGGTCGTTTTATAGCTTGTATTTTTATTTAATTTCTGGTAAATTTTGGAGGTTCAATTGAATTTTACATGAAGATTGGTGTTCAATAAAAGCTTATACTTGGCTTTTCGACCTTATAGCTAAAGAACTACGTGTACTTGGTAGTCAACCTATTGCTTGAATTTGGATCGAACGTTGGGCGATGTATATTTAAAATTGGTGTTTCAGTAGTGGCGTACTTTACACCTAGGTATTTTTAATTACGACAGTTATCTTAGTAATATTATCCTTCCCAAATATAACTTAGGCGAATTATAATAACAATTATAATAGGGGTGATCGAGTATTAGCTATATCAGTTAATAATAGCTTACAAATTCGTTCCTTACGTGTCGAGCGAGCAATATCCGGACGAGAGCGAAGGTGGGCTTGTGGTTAGTAGTGCGACTTGTTGGGTCAGCAGCCAGTCGGGACGGCTCAGCAAGAAGTGCAATTCGTGAGAAGACCGGGCGAGTAAGGAGAGTGGAATCGAATTACCCTTTCGAGCTCCACTTTATCCCAAATAGTCCGATAAGTCAGCCAGTCTGGGACTTTTCTTTTGAGAAAAGTTCGACTAAATAGTAGTCGACCGCTACTACACAGTTGTATTTAACGTAGTTGTCAGGCAGTTGGGGGCGACTTGTTTAATATAACCGGCAAGTATTAGCGTAAATCTAAGGCCTAGGTGAAGGCAATCAATTAACCATGTAGTCAGCTAGCCAGTCGGGATTCGGTTGTATCAACTCACAAGAGCAGTATTAGATTGCCAGCTAACCTACAAGAGGAGTAATAAAACAGTACGTAACCTAAAGAATAAAGTATCAGAAACGGGGACTGTTGACCAACGTGTGATCAAGTGGCCGAGTTATAGTAAAAGATAAAGTGAAAGCGGAGCAAAACTTACTGGTGGAATCTTACGCAAAGTTTAGTAGTAGTTTATTGTGAAAGGACAAACAAAGACAAGGACAAGAGTACTGTTTTAGAAACAACTAATCGATTGTGCAAAATAACATCAAGCTTTCAGTATTAAGTGCAAGGCGTAAGTATAAATTAAAAAGTAAACGACCTGAATGCTTCGATATTACTGAAAATAGAAACGATCTATTAGATTAGTTGTTGTAGAATATGATATATACTGATTTCAATAGGACATCAGACCTGCATCAATAGGTCGATAAAGGACCGGTGGTCAGCTAAGATATCGACCCCTGAGATAACAGGACAAGTCATGTTTCTTTAGGTGGTTGTTAAATGAAGCTAAGGTATTTTGGTTAACAATAGCCTCAGGAAGAGAGTTCCACATATTTGGGAACCTATATGAAAAGCTGTCTTTTACAGTCTGTGTAGCTGCAAAAGGTACAGCAAGTTTCAAACTATGAGATCGAAGTCCAAACGTGTTAGCGTAAGCGAAAAGATTTTCTAAAGAAACTTCAACAAGGGAGTGTAAAATTTTGTAGCCAGTGAAAAATCCAGTAAGAGCCGCCTATATTCTAAGCTCTCTAAATTCAAAACATTTAGTCTTTCATTGTATGACAAGTTTGAGAGACCTGGTATTCGTTTAGTAAATTTTTTTGGACAGCTTCGACTAGATCTATATCTCGAAGGAGTTTTGGCGACCAGATTGGTGAACCGTACTCCATAATAGGGCGAACAAAAGTTTTATACATATTCAAAAGAAAGTCGCGGTCTCGGCATTTAAAGGTGCGAAAAATATTGGACACAGTAAAATGACCTTTTTTAGCAATTTTAGCGCAGTGTTTTGAAAATTTTTGATTTGATGATATGATAATTCCTAGATCATTGATTTCATTTACCACCGCAAGTTCGTTATTTCCGAATGTATATATTGGAAGCGGATTAACCGAGTGACCCTTTTTTGGTAGTTTTCTTAAAATCTCGTACACATTGTCAACTGTAAAATTAACATCCCGTATTTCTTCTAAAGTTTGCCTAGCTAAAACAGGAAGTGTACCATTATCTCTGGTAAAAACCGAAAGGAAATGGGTCTGAAAGGCATCACATTTTTCATCATCACGAAAGAGATTTCTCCCAGTCTTGTTCAGTGGTGGGATAATATCGGAGGATATTGATTTTGACCGGACATATTTGTAAAATTTTGATTTGTCATATGTCTTAAGAATTTTCATTTCTTTTGATTTGTTAACAGATTCAGAAAGCTGTTTTGCCTGACGAGCGCATTTTTTATACTGTCTGTAATCGGCGGAACTCTTAGAAGATTTATATAGACGCCAAGCAGCCAGTTTCTGCTTATAAGCATGCTGCAATGTAGGAGAATAGAAAGTGTGACCTTTTTTGATTCTACGCTTTGGTGTATGCAAGTCTATTGCATATAAGATAGTATGAACAAACACTTCCCACATATCGTCTATAGATCCGCATGAACTAAAGAGCCCATCCCAATCAATGGTTTCAAGAAAATCATTCATTTTAGAAAAATCGGAAGAACTGTAATCGAAAAATTGGGTGATACTATTTGATGACTGGTTAGCTGGAATATTTATGTGGAAGCTAAGCTTATTATGGTCACTTGTTGAAAAGGGTTCTTCAACAATGACTATATGCTTCAAAATAGCTTATATGGGTACTACGGTATCAAAAATTAAGCCACGGGTGCTAGAACATTGTGGGCCTTAATATTTTTTTATCATATCGCACCTTCATCGCCACCGCAGCACAACTTTTGTAATAAACTATTCTTGCCAAGGAGTTGGTGCTTATTATCTAAAGCCAGAGTGATTAGAGCAGCACCGCACCGCAACGCAAAATATAGGGCACGAGCACCGATTATAAAAGTAGAAGTGCGAGCTAGCATACTTCCCCACCGGGATACTACTGGCCACACCTCGAACCACACATCTTCAGGTGACGAATCCCGTCCCACTTTTAATTCCGATAGCCGTCATAATCAAAAAATACCAACCAACCCCTACCTCTTTGAAAAGCATAAAATATAACAATTGGCTTGGAATACTGCTAAATATTCCAGGAACTTCTAAAACCATAAGTCATCGGGTCACGTCGTGGACGCCAAGTTGCGGTGATTGGGATTTCTTTGATTTTGTTAGTTTTAGTTTCCTTTACTTTAGTCTTTATCGGTAACAGCTTCGAGTTGGTTGGTTTTGAAGCGGCTCTTGATATGGTTTGCTGGTTTAGTGTTTTACCGTTACACACAAAAATAATTGCGTGATAGTTTATTTTAGGGATGGTGTTACAATAATCCCACATAAATGAAGCCACGTTCGCTCCGTTTCACCTTCGCATGCAAGATACAAGATATCTTTTATGCTTGAATTAACCTATGAGAATGTGAAATACTACGACTACGAGTGCTTATAAGTGTCACTTTTTATAAAACGACGCTCTGTTTGGTTTGATAAAGGTGAGTTGTATTACATCGAAGTAAAACGGGACAAGTCGGGATGCTGACGGGTCGGATCTCTGGTAATGTCGTCGGAAATAATAGCACATTGTTTCATAAAGGTGCGTAATATTACACCGAAGTAAAATGAAAGCTTACTGGAAGCTAACGGGTGGGGACTCTGGTACGTTGGCGGAAATAATAGCACCGTGTCGCAACAGCATAAATTATATATAGATGCATAAAATTACGAAAATTCTGAAAACACATGTCAACAAATGTTGACCCCCTCGGTAACGTTGCTAGTGTACACAAAACATACGAATTTAAGGTGACGGACGTCTCTTCTCCCAAAATAACACACAGCCAACATAAATGTATATAAATTGCTGCGCAGTAGAAAATAGTATAGAAAATTTTTTATATACCTGGCCTTTTCGCAGTGGAAAAAAATGTGGGAATTTTCATGGTGGGCCCAAATTTACTATCGTTTGTAAATTTCGTGAGGGAATTCCATTTTCTGTGTATGTTTTTTGATTTATGTACTTATTTTTCGCTCTAACGATATTATTAACGTGATGACTGCATTGATATGTAATAAAATACTCATCTCAAAGATAAAGCTGCTATATTAGACAGTTTAATGATTTTTCGGCTATAAACTAGTACAACTATATAAGTTTAAAAATGCCAGAATTTGACAATTTTTGTCAAATTTTAGTGTTTTTGTTGTGTGCGGCATACCGACATACACTGTGCGAGTTTTCTACATACCTAAAATGTGGAGAGATATATAGCGGCACCTCGTGTTTATGGTTGGGGATAATTTCGTGTAAGGGAGCAATTTAAAATTTTTTGCGCACGTTTTCTGAGATGTTTTTACTGTGTATGCTTATTTGCCTAGCTGGTTTATTAATGACCTATATACTACTCACAACCCACTTGCACAGTTCTTCGTTTATTTTTATATGTTGTAAAGAAAGTGCATCAAAGTCGGATATTGGGATTTTCAAGAGTGCGGTTGGGCTGGCATGATGGTCCAGAGACTATGAGGGCATAACTGAAAAGATGGGTGGTCCCTTCCCTGAATTTTCCTCCGAAATAGGACATGTCTAGAATTTTTCCGTATAGACTGTAAGACATTTTGTATTATAATGAATGACTAGGCTAGAAAGAGTATCAACTTTATTTATTATATTAGGAGATGTTCTAGGTATAATTTTGGTAACTAGGAGAAGTCAGTATAAAAATGTATTTTAAAGTTTCACTCGCTTTTTCATACGCCGAGAAAAGTGGGAATTCCCATTGGCAACATAATTCATGGGGGATTTCCAGTTTTTATTGAAATGTAAAATGCCAAATGGTGTCAGACGACATGCTCTATCTCTGCTGTGTATTCCCAGTTTCGGCAGTAACAGCTGTAATGACATGCCAGCAATTGGTATTGCCTTTTTCGTACGAGCCGTTTTGTACTATCATTATAAGTCATTCTGCCCCAATAGCTTGAGAGATGGTTCAAATTAGATACGGTTATTAACTTCTATTACAAGGTATACTGTTTATTTTTTGCTCTGGACCGAAATCTATCGTAAAGATTTTCAATAGTGTGCCGCGTGAGAACATTTTGGCTATGAAGAATAACATTGTGGTGAGCCCTACCTCCGTAATAAAGGAGTCAGCCACATATGGAGCAAAAGTGTAAAAACTTTGAAACTTCTTTTACCGGAATTCCAGTTCTGGTGTAATTTTGGCTTCTACATGTACCAGGACTGAAATGCTGTTTTCACCGAAACCGGAATTCCGGCTACTCTATTTTTATATGGGTTTATGTATTCATCTAGTATAGGAAACCATGCTGTTTCAATTTCAACCTGATGCTAAGTCACAAATGTATATACTTGTATCTTTTAATCCAATTTAGGAAAATTGAAATTTTACAATGATAACCAGACGAACTCTTTTTATCAGTAATAGTTGTAAAATTACTTAAAACCAAATTGGCTTTGACGACTTTGTATGTATTTACTACATACAATTTGATTATTGAAACGGAATTTTCAATGAGGGTGCTACATACAATTTGATTATTGAAACGGAATTTACAATGAGGGTACTCGGGGGAAAATCGTGAAAATTTCTTTTGTTTGTCTGTCGCTTTCATTCATAACACAAATTCGGATGGAAGAATTTCGTCAAATTTTTTGTTCGATAGCAAAAGCGGTGACGATCTGCCATTTACTTGAACGCGAACAGCTCCGATTCCGTCTTGCAGGTCAAAATGGCAAAAAGGTTTTAAGGGTCCTTTGCCATATCTGGCCATATGAATATCATTGTTTTGCGGCCCGTATCACGCGACTCAAGTTTTGCAAAAGGGCACCGTGAAGAAACAGCTCGTCGAGATCTGTAACTTTGTAAACCACGACTTTTCTGTGGGACCATTGGCTGAGCCGCTTTGGGCCCGAATATGGTTCGTCGACCATTTGCCAGAATTAGCGATTTTTCAAATTTCGTCTTGTTATTGTTTGTTTTTTACCTTACTACGAGTGCTTATTAGTTGGACAAGCATATTGGATACGGTGATTTGCGTGAGCTCTTGAGTTACAGCCTGACTAGATTATACTTTTTCATGGGCTTGAAGGGTTTTATGGTCGACGAACCCGATTTTCAAAATGTACTGCGTTTTCATTTGTCTAATTTGTATTGCATGGATGGTATCATGCGGGGTCCATGCGAGAAGGCTGAATACACTGATTTGGTTATCTAGCATCCAGCAGGCATATTTCATAATTTCTCGTGTGTTTCAATGGGTATAGGGTTAATGAACGCGATTTATAGCAAGTAGTCTGCCTTCGGTTGGTTGTGTACGTGTTGCGTACTGGGTATCAAAAATAGTCTATATAAGTTTTTCGGTAGAGTGAATGCAATTACTAGATGATATAGTGTCCAGCCCGACTATCTCATGGCTTTAGAGCCATTGAACCCGCTTGCCGACTTAATTCATAGTTTCATCACTATTTTGATTATGTATTACTGAGAACAGGTTACCTAGAATGTTGTATGTATATTGGTTTTTCTATACGCTGGATACGACGGCTTTGTTTTCTGGATTTTGAGTCATTGAACCCGCTTGCCGACTTAATTCATAGTTACTTCACTATTTTGATTATGTATTACTGAAAATAGGTTACTTAGAATGTTGTATGTATATAGGTTTTTCTATACGCTGGATACGACGGCTTTGTTTTCTGGGACCAGCACGAAGTCCGTTCTCAGTTGTTTTCGAAGAGTTATTGTGGCCGAGCCTTTAGAGTTTTAACGGGTTCAGGATTACTGATGTTTTAGGTCGTATATATACATTAAACACAACACCTGTTTGCTACAAGTGATTACACAAAACGCCTGCTTGATGAAAATACGCTCGCTTCGTTTCACCCTCGCTTGCGAGTTAGTAGTTTTGTTTGTCATACTTTTCAGCTCTGTATACAGTTTTAAATACATGCCAATATTGCTACGTATAAAATATGCCGAGAGCTGTAGATAAAGTTGAATCAATGGACGTGGATCAGAAAACAGATATGCCGAAAGAAGAAAAAGCGAAGGACGAGAAAGCTGCTGCCACAGTTATTTTTGAAGGTATTTAGGCAGTCCAACATACCTTGAAACGCTGGTGACCGTCTTATGTATATACCGTTAAAATTTAATGTGTATTTTTTCGGTTTAAAGACATGAAGTGATAATCGTGTATCTAGCCTAAGAGGTTTATAAATTTATTGAATTCTGAGTGTCGTGAGTGGAACTAGCGTATTTTCACTGGCCAGATTGGTAAATTTCGACTGTGTCCGTTTCTGGATTTTTGCTTCGATACATGTAACTCAACTTCGGCTGGGTGGATTGACTCACATACCTCATTTGACGGCTTGAAATCTTTATTTTTCTCATTTAGTTAGGTGCGAAGTCCGATTGCAAGAAACGGTTTTCGAAAAACGAGCCAAAGGGGCTCAGGTCTGGTCTTGACAAGGTCCAAAAAATTAAGTTATTTATTGTAACTGAACAACCGGTGTAAATATGTGAGCCAAGTTGGGTTCATCTTGTAGAGCAATAATCCTATATAGTGGTTTGCTACGCGGTTCTCGTACGAGACAGGATTCGGAACTAAACAGGTTTTAAAATGTGCCCATGAAATCCAAACTAAAAGAAAATATCTCTGCAAGCGCTTGAATTATATAAGCAATCGCTAGAGCTATATAAGTGTTTTTAGTCATTTTGTAGAGCAATTCATCTTCTATGATTTGCAATTTGTGAGCACAAAATCTGCATATTTTCTCAACTGTTCGAGCAACGTGGCTAATTTTGTAATTTAATGTTCAGTATGCGTTGCACAGCTCTTTACAATATACGTTATTGCACTCTTAGCAGAATATACGTTTCAACGTTGCACAGCTCTCTAAAGACTCAGAATTCACCACCTTGGCTATAAGGCAAGCTACTAGTATTCAGTAAAATCAGCTGCTTAAAGCCACATAATTTGAAGCCAAGGCCAGAACCCTGTTCGCAAATGGCCATAGAAAAACATAGCTGGAAACAATTTCTTCTCTGTAGCCTCGAATCAAAAGTTTGCGGTTTCTCCTAAGGTAACAATATTTAAATTTTGTAAATATTTACAGGCTGTAATATCAGGCTATCCGAGCATTTAGATGTTATGAATAATATCTGGATATTTCTGCCTATCGCTATCACACATTTCTTGTTATGCTGAATTTATATATCATGTTACCGTTGGTGCGGATATACGTTAGAGATTGTATTAAAAAGATTGTTGACAATACTAAATACATTAGTAGATTAAAGACTGGCCTGTCCATTGTGCGGAAGAGATTGGCACACCGTCTCTTCTAAATCTTCTATGTCCGTCCCAACTCGGCCGAAACCCACGTTCAACAAAATCCAAAATTTTTTTTGACTGAAAATGTATGTTTTTGTATGTAAAATGTTTTTAGACATTAATCACCATTTTTCGATCGCCAAAACGTGTTCTTATAGCATGAAAATGCATGCACGACAGTAAAACTACATGAAAATATGTAAATATTTAGTGTTTTTAAGCAAAATTTATTCACCACTTTGAAATTTTCCCCGAGAATGAACTCGAAGCTTTCAAAGTCCCTCCACTTTGCCGAGGGCTGTGTACAGGTGAGTAAAAGATGTGTGAAAAGCTTGCTATTTATTCATACTATTTATTATAGACCTTAAAGAACAATGCCGGCTTATCGAACGTGGTGAAAGTAATAAAGAAGCGCGATACATAACCCGCATCCTGCGCGGATTGGCGTCAACGCGAAAGAAACTAAATTCAAATTTGCTAACAAAGCTAGTTACGTATTACTTTATGGGTCCTTCGAATGCGAAGCAAAAAGAAACATTGATAAAGTATATCCAGATTGAGTCTGACGTAAGATTATAGATTGCCATGAAACTGGATTTCTAGTTATTGCTGCAATTCACATTCATGTATATTTTCTGCGGTTGTAAAGTATTGTCTGAACCTTTTGTATAAGTGGCTTCTTGCAATGCAATCAACGCTGTCTAATTTTGTACGCCAGCGTTATGATAGCAGCTGCGATTCGCTATTTTTACTCAGATTTATTTTTATTGCAAGACTTTCTTAACCAGTTGGAGATATTCGTGTTACTATTGTACTTAATTTATTATTGATGGTCATCATTCGATACATGATCGAGTATTTTACAATTGTACGTTAACATAAGTATTCTGTACCATATGGGAGTTTCTCAGTGTGGAATCTTAACGGATTATTCTGCCGAGATGATCAAAACATTTTCTCACCCACTCATCCAACTGCGGACCATAAACTTACGTCAGACAAGCGTCAAAATTGTAATTTAATGGGAGGATGCATATCTACATATCCGTATACAACATATCCAAATCTGTATATCTGCATAATTGTTCACATACAGACTACGTAGTAAGGAAAAATTTCAACTATTTTTAGCCCGTTAGAAATATCTGACGTATTTAGCAAATGGAAAATCACACATTTTAACCCAGAAAACAAAGTTGGGAAATGTTTAACAAGAAATTGGGAAAATCGGTACTTATTGGACAAGACATTAGCACAGTTGCGAAAATCTGACAAAATGGAGGAAACGATAAACATAGTGATCAAAAAATTGAAAGGGTCAGTGGCAAAGGCTTTTAGAGGTTATGCAGGGCCAATGAGAGGTTAGCCCCACTCCCTGTAACAAAATGCCGGGTTATTTGGCTGTATAATTCATAGTGTTAAACCATAATATTTTGCCCGTTTCAGCGACTACTTTTGTTTCGTTACTGAAAAATTCATTATTTGTTTATGTACATTATTTCACATTCCTTAATACGATAGTTTAAAATGAGAAACCTTATTATTTACCACGTTTCTATTGCTACATCTTTGGCCCTTTTTCCCTGAATTTACGTTTATTAGTCAAAGTAAAATTTTTTACTCAGGAATTTCAATAGCAAACTTCAGGCTGTTATCGATTAGATCACAAAATTTTTGGATTTGATCACTTGGTATTCTATTTTATATAACAAGCAAAACGAGTAAAAATAGCGTAGGAAAATAAACATTAGGCAGAAAATCAAAAGATGTGAATTATTCAAGCGTAACGTATCAAAATACGATTTTGTAAAGATTTTAGTGTTAATTTAGTATGTACGATCCGCAGAATCTTCTATAAAAATGCATAGTGAAGAGTAATATGCATATTGACCAAAAGTTAAAGGTCTATGATTTTATCATGGGTGCTAATTACGTAATTAGTTGATGTCACTAATTAGCTAATTTCTTTTAGCTAGCGAACTTTTTGTATGGTGAATTTGACATCAATTGCCTAAAACGTAATACTTATTATAAATTGATTAAATAGTTGAATTACATATACACACAAATGAGATACCAAATACTTTGCCTGTTGCTCCGCTTACTTTTGGTAATTTATTACGTTTACTAGTTGTACTATGTAGATGTATAAGCTTCCTATTTCGTATAAAATTAACAGTGCTGTTTTGGTTTCGGTAAATTTCAGTTCAAGTTATCTAGCAAGAATGCAAGATTGAAAACATGCGCTGAAATTTTGCTTTTTTACGTAAATTGTCTGAAAATTTATGGGACAAAGATGTTTTTAAGCTAGCAGTGTGGACAGGGATATGGTATATTTATATATATACGTATTCGGATAAAATCGCGGGATATAATGGCTATCGGGATATCCTGCTAGACACTGTCATACGCAGATTTTCAGACTTTTTATAAAAATAAATGAAATGACATACTAGACTTAGGTATTCAGTATTACAGGGGCGTTTTATGATGTATAATGTTTTGAGACATTAATTCTGGTAAAAGTAAGAATTTAGAGTATTCTGGATAACTCGATGGAGATATCACACCACATCTGTTAGAATTCCGCCATTAAAATTAGAATAAAATGAAGTGAAATGGTGATACTTTTTGGCAGTTTTAATAACTAGATGTATTGCGATGTTGGCCGTTATTTTCAGTCTGTCATTCAATAAATTTATATAATAGCAAAATTCCACAACCATTAATGGTAATACAGTCATGTGTATTAAAAGGCATAAAGATGTTAAGTAGTGTATAAAATACAGCATTTGGGCTTTAAAACAACCGGTTACTTCTATTGAAAGGTGCGCATGAATAGAATATGTCTTTGAGTACTAAGGTTATTTAGAAATATTTCGAAAGCTTTCGAACTACAAGTTAAAATCAAAGGTTTGTTGCAGTCTGCTGGGTGTAAATCTCAGGCCTATGTTTATCGTTATACAAATGAGTAATTTGATTATGTTTGGTTTTCTTCATCCGAAGCTTTATGGTATGTAAGCGTACGTAGCATAAATTCAAGAATGATCTGAAGAATTTTGGCTTCCTTATGGAAGTATTTATATAATGATCATAGTGTGGTCATTATTTATCCACTTCAGACCTAAAAATTCTAAGTTTAGGTAATTTAGACACTCAATGTTGTTCGCAGTGTTGTAGGTTGATATAAAAATACTGTTCTAATATAAATTAGTATGTATTGCAAGTTTTCAATAAAAATATTGTACAGATAGACAGGAAGCTTAAAAATGAAACATATTCAGGGGCCGGGCAAACATTACATTTAACAAATCTAAATGTTGTCGTGGTTTAGTAGTCGCTAACATTTATACTAAGCTATTGTATTTAGGTATAGAACATAGAATTATGGCCACATTTTTTAAGGATTTATTTGAATAATTTTAATACTATAATGCTGGTTGCAGCCACATTATGATTGATGTAGTTATTTGTTGAAACTAACGAAATGCACTCTAAAGTAAAAAACTATTAAAGACATGGATCCACCACCTAAGTTCTTGTTTCAGGCAGTAGAAACAGGTAGCGGTGGTGCTGCGGCGCCACGTTCGCCGCGACCGCGAAGAGCCGGTGTACCGTCAGGACAAGCTGCGTCGTCAACGCCAAATATTACATTGCTCCCTGAGGTTGAAGCGTACATTAATATTCTAGTAATGCTGTTCCTGTTTGATAAAAAGCGGTTTGAAGAAGTAATTTTGCTAAAGTTTGATATTTTATAACCTGGATGTATATGTTTCAGCTATTCCAAAATAGTTGCTTTAGCCGAGATTTATCAAAGAAGTGCAGTTCAATGTTGCTTTTTGTGTGCTGTTTCCAATGGAGCGTTAACATACAAGATTAAACAGTACTGTCAAAACTGTAATTGCTGTGCAGGATTCGTGCATGCGCAATATAACAATCTGCATACATAAGATCTTTGTACTAAGTACAGATGCAGGAGCCGTTGTTAAAGCATCCCGATAAGGTCACACTGATAACCGATCACGAAAACAGAAGGTTACATGAAAAACAAAAAAGCGACACAAATATCCATTCCTGCCAGCTACCGCCTGTCAGAGCAACGCAAAAATATAAATCTCGAGCCACCATTAGCCAATCTCTAAATCATAAAGCCACTATTCGACGCTCGACGACTGAATAGATAATAGGGAAGGAAACGAAAAACGTAACACATACAATTAGAACATTCCAGAGGGTTGTGTGTAATCGTTGAAAAAGCCGTAACCATATTATGAGGTTTGAACTCATTTACACTATTATACGTACAGAATGAGTAGTTATAAGACGTAGCTTTTCCAGCTTTTTAAAACAAGTCACACAAACTATGGTACGTTACTAATTTTAGTTTAATTATACTTTAGGTCACTCTTAGTTGAAATTTTTTCGGATTACGAGGGGAATTGAACGCCCGTGCATTGAAAAGGTACATTTTTGGAACGGTATTACAAGGGACTTAAATGTGTATCGTTAACTACTGATATTTATGATCCTGTTAAAAGTGATGGACGCTACATAAATATTCTAAATACCGATATGAACCCAGTAACAACGCTACAAAAAGTAGTCTAGCGCAGACTGCGGTGATGTTCTATGTTATTTTTTCAGTGAATATATAATGATACATACACGTGAATATATAATGATACATACACGGGCCATAACAGAGCTGATGTTGATTCTTGCCAATTAGAAACAGTGGATGTGACTAGTGTTACACCATGTATATGTTGCATTGGTTATGGTTTTACGTAGCATAACTGCAATGCGTACCCGAACGAATACAAAATTGTATGCGATGACTTATGCGAAGTAACAGTTTTTAGTAACAAAAATAGCAGTCACTTTGAATAAGTGAGTTAGTGCTTGCAACGTATATTGAGACTACAACATGCATTTCAAGCTGTCGGTTTATTTAACAAATTTTTTGGCACTTTATTGCAGGCGCGGAAAATTGCTGTTGAACTCGTAGAAAAAATTGGCGTTCACAATCGTCGAACGCTCGATCCGTTGTCGGCCAAAACAATTTACTACTATTCGCTGATCCACGAAAAGCTTGGACGCCTTCCCGAGATCCGGTCGTAAGTCTTTGGGAGTGGATGGTAACCACAGCTGTTGTATAATTCAAACGCGGTGCTATTGCATCGAATTTCGATCGTATGTGCCTGCCGCCATTATTGATTCGATTATATATGCTAACGACTTGGCATTCTGTTTTGAGTTGCAACTGTAAAACAAAAATTGGCGAAAATTATGAAGTAGCAATTGAATTTAATGAATAATCAATGCTTCCGTTGAAAACAAATGCGATGTTTATACACGATATGCTTAGATTTAGGATATAATTTTCAGTAGAACTTTCCAGAGTTCTGTTATGTAGCTTAAAGCATAAAGCTCTATGCGCTTTCCCAATGTGTGCTGTTCGTGACTCTTTATCGCTTTGTAGAATAATCTCGATCATACAGATAATTTTGTGGTAAAGTCTTTCTATTATAAATATAGACTCGTTTCCTTATTCAAACGGATCAAGTGGAGTTTTCACTGAGAGTACTAGGGGAAAATCGTGAAAATTTCTAGCGCTGTTAGGCATAGCACATCGTCTGGCCGTATGGATTTTGTAAAAATTGTTCGATAGTAAAAGTGATGAGATGTATCGTTTAGTTGAACGCAAATGGCTCCTACTTTATCTTCCATGTCAAAATTTTAGAACACAGGTTTTTAAGCCTGTGGAATCTGATCATACTTGGTACCAGTGTTTCGCAGGCTTTATACGCTTCGCGCAAAATTGGCTCATTGAGATCTACAACTTTGCTCAACACATTTTTGTGGAACCACCACCTGGGTCGCTGTGAGCCCGAATATGCTTCTCCGACTTGTTCCCGGGAATATAAATATTTCAAATTTAGTCATGTTATTGTGTGTTTTTGCCTTAAAACGATTGGATATTAGCTTATTAAGACGCTTAATACGATAGTGTTGTTGTCTGGAGCAAAGTTGACTATATTATTGCTTTTCGTGAGATTTCAAGAGTTTTGAGATCGACGGGCTCGATTTCCAAACTGTAGAGCGTTAGTTACGTATGTATTGTGTACAGGGCATCAATAATTATCTATATAACTTTCTTAGCACGCTGAATACGATAAAAAATTTTCAGTACAATGAATTCTATGATTAATAGTTATCTAGAGCCCATTAGGAATATTTTATGATTTTTGACAGGTCTTCAATGTGCTTGTTTGATGAACCAAATTGCCAAATATACTCTGTTTTCATTATTTGATTACATGTTGCATGCAGGTTATTAAGAATGGTCTGTGCATATAATTTCCTGAGCGCTGAATACAATGATTTTATTACCTAGAGTCCAGCACGTATATATCTCATGTCTTTTTCAGTGGCTTTCACTAGGTTTAGGGTGGACGAACCTGTCCCAGAATATAGTCTGTACAGAGTTTTCTGGTTATATATTTTAGGGTATTTAGTACTGTCCTATAGGTGTTTCGGTAAGTTGATTACGATGGTAAAATCCAATATGACTGTACATATTTTAAGGGCTGAAGGATGAAATAATTCGCGATTCCCATTTAGAGAAAGAGCATATCTATGTTTTCATATCATAAAGCCATCTTTATAGTTCGAAAAAACTTCCTTAAGTTGAAAGAGCACAAAGTTTGAAACGATACAAAATTATCGTCTATCGTTACTTATTTGGTTATGCGCTGTTTTCTGCGCCTCAAATAAACTATTGTAGATTTAACGACATAGGCATTCATAATATGGGGTAGGCCATAGCTTCTGTCAGACAACCATTGTAAGGCTTCAGGGGTTCCAGAGGTCCTAGGGTGGTATATACATCAAACACAAAGCCTATTACAGTTGATTACACGTAATGACTGCTATAGATAAAAACAAGCTCATCCGGTTCATTCTTGCTTGGAAAACACTCGTCAGTCATTTATTGAATATCTATATCGCGCTATTGGGACTTTAATATAACATACGACTAGCTGTTGAAAGAGTGCAGTTATGGTTTGTGAGACGACGGATACGGATTTACTGATTTATATGCTTGAAAAATATTTAGTGCTAACTAACGCCTTTGGAACTGAAAAACTGGCTTAATGTTTCAAAAGTCATCAGATCAAGGTTATGCAGGCCATCAGTACACAGAAGTTTAAGATTATTATTTTACAAAAAACTTAAGAGTTTACGTAAAGG
This sequence comes from Trileptium ribeirensis, assembly GCA_030248225.1. Lineage (NCBI taxonomy): Eukaryota > Metazoa > Nematoda > Enoplea > Enoplida > Thoracostomopsidae > Trileptium > Trileptium ribeirensis. The sequence goes on from JASANE010023705.1 coordinate 53,658, forward strand.
CAAAATCAAATCGTATGCGGGGCACGTTATCTGCTTTTCTCTCTGGTCGAGATAGCAATATGTCACCAGTATTTGTTTTGTTTAGCTTCCTCCACGCCCGTCTTCGGACAGCAACATTGCGTCATGATGAGGACAGTCAAGCGACGTTGATCAATTCTCTCCTCCGCAACTATATTCAAGATAATATGTACGACGTAGCCGGAAAACTTGTAGCTAAAGTAACATTTCCAGAATCTGCGAATAATAACGAATGCTGTCGAACCAATTTTCTATTTATCAGTAAAGCGTATTCAGGATATTTGTGTATTTTAATAGATGGCTTTATTGGTTCTTTTCCATTATCCCCAGCCCGCGTTTGCCCAAAAATGGTCAGATTCTGGAAATTTTGGTATTTTTGTGATCCTCGAGACCTTCCCTGATCATTTCGACCAAAAAATTGAATTTTTAAAACTTTAGATTTTTTGGGTCCCAAGAGTCCCCCTTTGGGACCCCAAAAATTTTTTCTTAAAAATTAGATTTTCGCATACGACGCGGCTTGACGAGCTGAATCGAATGGTGATATTTTTGACGGGATCCAGTAACCGGATTTTAAGTTATGGGCAAAACTATCGGAGGCTGAGAGGCTCAGCAACTGAACAGTTTTGGCCATAACTTAGGATGCTTTTATCAGAGTAACATAACACAATTACGACTCAGCTCGTTAAGCCGAGTCGAATGGTGGGTAAAAATCCAATTTTTAAGGAAAAAATTTTAGGTTTCAAGGGACCCGAAAAAATCTAAAATTTTAAAAATTCTATTTTTGGTTGAAATGATCAGGGGAGGTCTCAAGGATCACAAAAATACCAAAATTTCCAAAATCTGACCATTTTTGGGCAAACGCGGGCTGGGGGATAATGGAAAAGAATATTTGTGCGGGTAAAATTTTTTGCAGCATACCGGACTGGCCTGTGCACAGCCCTCCGAAAAGTGGGGGAACTTCAGGGACCCCATGTTCATTCTCGGGGGAGAATTAAAAGTGGTGGATAAATTTTGCTGAAAAATAGCTAAATATTTCCATATTTTTGTGCATTTTTACTATCGTGAATGTATTTTCAAGTATATTTTAACATTATAGATATATAGTGGTAATTAGTGTTTAAAAAAACAATTTGCACACAAAAAACATGAATTTTTAGACAAAAAATTTTTTGGAATTATTTGACCATGGGGGTTTCGGACGGACACTCGGAATGCCGCGACATTGCGGCATATTGCAATGGGATTCTCCCCACCCCGCCCCCTGTACATAGTCCAGCGGGATTTTTGCGCCTCTTAGACTTAGGAGTGAGAGCCCAGGGTCAGTTCTGACCCCAAACAAGGCCGGAAGTGGTCAGGACCATGATTTTTGCAAATGTTCAATTTTTATGCAAAAAATTGAGCAAAATGTTTTGCAAATCTACATACATATTACTTTAATCGGACAAGCAATGGAAGGTAAGTCTATGTACACCGTGGTCAAAGACTTGTCAGCTTCGTTTTTATACGTTTTGAAGTTATGAGCCACATTTTAGGAAATGCTATATATATACTTTCCCAGAAGTTGCCTAACCGTGAGCATGGGCATATAAGATAATATGAGCCTCATATTTTCAACCCATGTATAAAATTATTAGTTTATGAATTTTAAAATTTAGATTTTATTTCTACGGTAATGTTCTGAAAAGCAAAATTTTTGCCAATCGTTGGCGAAATATTCGCAAATTGTTCAAGAAAAAGTTGGCGAAAAATTAAATTTGTGAAATTGCTGTTCGCGAATTATTTGCGAACTGTTCACGAACGACTCAAGCAAAAGTTGCTTTTATTTCTGACCGTGACTGTAGAATCTATAATCAGCATAACTATTATATTATAGTAATATCTATATATCCGAACTAAATGGCAGTTTCATTTAATTAGCTGGTACTTTTAGTATGTACTTGCAAAAATCTAGAAGTCATAAGTCTAACACAACATACTTATATTACGGCGACTGCGTATGGAAGCACGTCGGTAAACCCCGCACTGGATATTTTCTTTATGTACATGTCAAAAGGCATAAGAGGAATAAATTTTGCAAGTACATAGTAAAAGTAAAAACTAATTTAGTGAAACTCATTGCCATTTAGTTCGGATATATATTACTATATAATAGTTATAATGCTTTTACTTCCATTTTAGTCGTGCGATTTTATACAACAGAGGAATTAGGGTTCAGAAAAGGGAAGTCTAGCCTTTCGACATGTACATAAAGAAAAGGATATCCAGTGCGGGGTCCGACGTGCTTCCATACGCAGTCGCCGTAATATAAGTATGTTGTGTTAGACTTATGACTTCTAGATTTTTGCAAGTACATACTAAAAGTACCAGCTAATTAAATGAAACTGCCATTTAGTTCGGATATATAGATATTACTATAATATAATAGTTATGCTGATTATAGATTCTACAGTCACGGTCAGAAATAAAAGCAACTTTTGCTTGAGTCGTTCGTGAACAGTTCGCAAATAATTCGCGAACAGCAATTTCACAAATTTAATTTTTCGCCAACTTTTCTTGAACAATTTGCGAATATTTCGCCAACGATTGGCAAAAATTTTGCTTTTCAGACCATTACCGTAGAAATAAAATCTAAATTTTAAAATTCATAAACTAATAATTTTATACATGGGTTGAAAATATGAGGCTCATATTATCTTATATGCCCGATGCTCACGGTTAGGCAACTTCTGGAAAGTATATATATACATTTTTTACAACGTGGCTCATAACTTCAAAACGTATAAAAACGAAGCTGACAAGTCTTTGACCACCGGTGTACATAGACTTACTTCATTGCTTGTCCGATTAAAATAATATGTATGTAGATTTGCAAAACATTTTGCTCAATTTTTGCATAAAAATTGAATATTTGCAAAAATCATGGTCTTGACCACTTCCGGCCTTGTTTGGGGTCAGAACTGACCCTGGGCTCTCACTCCTAGTCTGAGAGGCGCAAAAATCCCGCTGGACTATGTACAGGGGGCGGGGTGGGGGAGAACCCCATTTACAAATTCCGCATGTTCGTGACATTTCCCCCATGTCCGTCCGAAACCCCCATGGTCAAATAATTCCAAAAATTTTTTATGTCTGAAAATTCATGTTTTTTGTTTGCAAATTGATTTTTTAAACACTAATTACCACTATATATCTATAATGTTAAAATATACTTGAAAATACATTCACGATAGTAAAAATGCACAAAAATATGGAAATATTTAGCTATTTTTCAGCAAAATTTATCCACCACTTTTAATTCTCCCCCGAGAATGAACATGGGGTCCCTGAAGTTCCCCCACTTTTCGGAGGGCTGTGCACAGGCCAGTCCGGTATGCTGCAAAAAATTTTACCCGCACAAATATTCTTTTCCATTATCTCCCCAGCCCGCGTTTGCCCAAAAACGGTCAGATTTTGGAAATTTTGGTATTATTGTGATCCTCGAGACATCGCCTGATCATTTCGACCAAAAAAATTGAATTTTTAAAATTTTCGATTTATTCGAGTCCCTTGGGACCCTAAAAATTTTATCTTAAAAATTGGATTTTTTCCCACCGCTCGAGTCGGCCTGACGAGCTGAGTCTTATTGTTCTATTGTAATGGTATCCGATAAAAGCATCCTAAGTTATGGGCAAAACTGTTCAGTGGCTGAGCCTCTCAGCCTCCGATAGTTTTCGGCCAAAACTTAGGATCCGGTTACTGGATCCCGTTATAAGTATCACCTTTCGATTAAAATCTAATGTCTAAGAGAAAAAAATTTTCTGGGTCCCAAAGGATTTTGGGACCCCAAGAAACCGAAAAGCTTAAAAATTCAATTTTTTGGTCGAAATGGTAACGGGATGTCTCGAGGATCACAAAAATACCAAAATTTCCAGAATCTGTCCATTTTTGGGCAAATAGGGGGCTGCAGGGCTAATAAAGCCATCTATTAAAATACACAAATATCCTGAATACGCTTTACTGATAAATAGAAAATTGGTTCGACAGCCTAACCATTTAACACAACCCCTTCAATTTGGTGCAACATTGTCACAAGCTGCGTAAAGAATGCCAAAGTCATGACACTAGCCAGACACGACCAAAATAAAATTCAGTTGAAAAATTTTAAAGCACTTTATTACTTGCAATTCATAACGCTTGCCTTGCTACATATACATCAAGAAAATGTAAAAAAAACTAAGTCTCGGTCTAAGACATTCCAGATCTAAGTCCATTCAAAGTGCAACCGAAAAACTACACTTCATATTAATACTGCTTCATATACTTAAGATATGCTATCTATAGTTTAATTATACGTAGAAATGTATCCTCCCCTAATGTAACGGCACAATTATTGTATTGCGCTATTCCGCCGCTCATTATTAACACAAATCCTAAGTCACAGAAATCTAACAGATTTCCTGCCTAAAACGTACCTAAGAAATCCACACAGTATTTTTAGCACTTACTCACCCTTTCCGGTGTCGATGTCGATCTCCACGGTTCGATTTAAAGTATCCCCCGTAATCGAAACACCGTGACCCGCGACGAGCTGCATACGCTTCAATCGGATCATCGCCACCCTTATCGATCTCCTGTTGCTGCCGAGCAGCATCTTTTCTGCTCATGCCCGGCAGCACGGCGACACTTCCATTCAAACCAGACGGTCCACCTTCTAATGACTCGGCGGCACTGAGTTCGTTGGACGAATCCGCAATGCTGCTAATACTCGAAGCTGCATAGGCAGTTCGATGCCGTACTGATTCAAGGAAGCTTGTCGCTGTAGACACCGCGACAGGTACCTGGCCTTCGTGGCCCATGTATCTTGGCATCGCTCCTGGGAACATTGGATCATACACATTAGCGCGGAGCTTCACTCCAGACTCTTGTTGACGATAAGAAGGAGACTCGGCTGGTTCTGACCGAGTGCCGGACGGGTCACGTGACTCTACGCTTGAGTTCGGGTTGGCCATGGCCTTTGGAGGAGCAAATGCTTTCTCCAGAGATTCACTACCAAACTTTGTGCCGAAAACTTCTCGATCTGATCCACAATCGTCTACATAAGGTATGACATAGTCTTTACTAACCTTCGCAAGCTTACTAAAGTTGGGACCATCATTTTTCATACCGCCACCGCTGTTTGAACTTCTCAAACTTTCCTCTGTTCCAATACGAAATATTACATTTTCCCGCGGAGATAAACCTGAACTCATTGAGGACATCTTATGACAAGCCTCGCTCTGGCGTCCGCCAACTTCGTTATGTTTTAATTCCTCGTTAAGGCTCATGAGCCTGAAATTTGTTGCTACTACAGAGGTCGGCCCCTTAGTGCCACTATTATCGCCAGACACTAAGGGGTACTGTCGATCAGATCCGATAACACCATCAGTACCAGTAGAATTTGGAAGACGAGTGCTATGACATTGCACGATATGATCGTGTCCCGAATTAACTGTTTCAGAGTTCGTAAACGATCCACCCGTCTTAGATACACGGTGTAGTCCCGTTTCGCCATTTCTCAGAGCCCCAGTTTCCGACAGCTCCTGTCGCGAAGCAAGCTCGTCAATTCTTTGCCTCGTGCCTCCGTGAAGCCACAAAGATGCACTCGCAATCGGGGCATTATGATACTGATGATGAAGATTTTCGTACGAGCGTGCACCGTGAATAGGAGTTCCATCGTATGCGCTATCGGCAGTCGAGGGTACAGTAGGCGGGACGATGCCAGGAGCGTGGCTGCCTAATCCTGGTAAATCAGGAGGTGTATAGCAGGCTGATGAAGACATCGATGACGAATGTGTTGAATGGTAGTTCATATCAACTGACGGCAAGCGTTTCTGCTTTTGGTCTGCTGTACCCGATTTGCCATTATTGTTTCGAGTCTCGGTTACAATTCCTGGGTTAACGGTATAATTTTGCTCGGCAATTTGTTCAGGAACAACAACATGTTCTTCGGCCCACACAGCAGCCGACTGACAAATGTTAGGTTTATCTGTTTGGAGTAATTTATCTACCGAATTTCGAGGTGTCACATCAGTAGGACCGCTATGATGACGATTGTCTTCTTTTTCCCCGAGCTCATCATTAGTCCGGCCAGCATACAGATTTTTACCAACAATATCTGTAGCAACACCATTAACAGTTTGTTCAGCCATGTGATTCCTACCAATTTCCGCTTTCCTGAGCGGATTCAAGGGGTCGCTACTGTCGTATTCGCAAAACGACCATATACCAGGAGCGTTTCGTTCGGTCTTCACACCAGATTCCCTATGCACCTCCGCCGAAACTTTTACGACCGCTGTGCATCTGTGGGAAGACTCAAAAGCGTTAAAGCGATTATTCACACAATCATCAGACGGTGGTTCCTTATAAGCGGAACTATATTTATCAACCCTGCCTTCAGGGGCTGGAATACTAAGCCTAGGCGTTATGTCATCGGCGTCTTGCTGTACCGGCCATAGTCGAGATACTGGTTCCGTAGGATATTTTACAAAATTTTCTTGAACGACACCGTTGCTGGATCCCCGGTTATCAATAGATTTCTTTGTGTATTTAGCAGAACCGCGATCAAGAAATGGTTTGTCAGCTAAGGTGGCATCCAAATGTGACAAATTGTCAATTTCGGCCGAAAAATTTTTGCATTCAGCAGCAATAGTTGACTCAACAGTAGGCGATATATCATACAAGCCTTTGCATTCTATAAAAATTATAAGCGGTAATTATTACAGCGCCGAAGATAACAAATTTCAATACCGTTGGTGTTATTTAGAAACACCAAATACAATATTCAGTTAAAAAGTAGGTTTAGTATCTGCTGTTTCTTAGGTTAGGATTATGGACAATCACATAACCTAACAAACTAGCCATTAAAAGAGCTAAAGTACCAACCAATTTTGGGTCAAAACATATATATATAGCATTATAGTGAATGGTAACCTGTTTTTCTACTACAATCCGACAACAGTAGACTCATTTCAAGTAAATAAACCAGCATTGCCCAACTCGAGAAGGAAATGTTGGGATGTCCAGGACATCTGTTAATAAAAAATCCTTCGTTGTTTTTCGAACTAATTTTGCTACCAAGTTAAGACATTTTTTGACGAATATATTGTTTTACCATTTTCGTTTTGAATTGGGATATTCTCAGGTTGTTGAAAACACATTGGTTTATCCGAAAGACAAATGCAACAAAAGGTAATTCTGCACTTTCGCTTAATAAATTCAAGAATGCACAGTGACGATTTTGCCCAGCTATTTCCTAACGGTTATCTCAGTAGCCTAAAGGTCGATTTGTAATATAGCTAACGGCGTGTTCACATTGCGCGGCATGTGATCCGATTTGCATGCGTATGGTAAATAGGCAATATAGCTAAGGGCGTGTTCACATTGCGCGCCATGTGATCCGATTTGCATGCGTATGGTAAATAGGCAACATAGCTAAGGGCGTGTTCACATTGCGCGCCATGTGATCCGATTTGCATGCGTATGGTAAATAGGCAACATAGCTAATGGCGTGTTCACATTGCGCGCCATGTGATCGGATTTGCATGCGTATGGCAAATAGGCAACATAGCTAAGGGCGTGTTCTCATTGCGCGCCATGTGATCCGATTTGCATGCGTATGGTAAATAGGCAACATAGCTAAGGGCGTGTTCACATTGCGCGCTATGTGATCCGATTTGCATGCGTATGGCAAATAGGCAACATAGCTAAGGGCGTGTTCACATTGCGTGCCATGTGATCCGATTTGCATGCGTATGGCAAATAGGCAACATAGCTAAGGGCGTGTTCACATTGCGCGCCATGTGATCCGATTTGCATGCGTATGGTAAATAGGCAATATAGCTAAGGGCGTGTTCACATTGCGCGCCATGTGATCCGATTTGCATGCGTATGGTAAATAGGCAACATAGCTAAGGGCGTGTTCACATTGCGCGCCATGTGATCCGATTTGCATGCGTATGGTAAATAGGCAACATAGCTAAGGGCGTGTTCACATTGCGCGCCATGTGATCCAATTTGCATGCGTATGGTAAATAGGCAACATAGCTAAGGGCGTCTTCACATTGCGCGCCATGTGATCCGATTTGCATGCGTATGGCAAATAGGCAACATAGCTAAGGGCGTGTTCACATTGCGCGCCATGTGATCCGATTTGCATGCGTATGGTAAATAGACAACAAAGATAAGGGCGTGTTCACATTGCGCGCCATGTGATCCGATTTGCATGCGTATGGCAAATAGGCAACATAGCTAAGGGCGTGTTCACATTGCGCGCCATGTGATCCGATTTGCATGCGTATGGTAAATAGGCAACATACCTAAGGGCTTGTTCACATTGCGCGCCATGTGATCGGATTTGCATGCGTATGGTAAATAGACAACATAGCTAAGGGCGTGTTCACATTGCGCGCCATGTGATCCGATTTGCATGCGTATGGTAAGTAGGCAGTGTTCACATTGCATGTTATCCAAATCTGATCCCATACAGAATGTACAATTTTATCAGGTCCGAATCGGTTGATGTAGCGTGAAAAACACGAGGTTCCCGGAGACCTGTCAGAATAGATGGAGTTTCGGTTTAAAGTACGACCCCGAGTTCGGGACGGCAAATATTATATACTAGTAAACGTAATAAACTGGATGTCCGCGCATTTCCGGTCATGAATTTCCAGGATTTTTTGAGCGAATTTCCAGGATTTTTAAATGCAACAATATTGGTGAAGGGATGAATTTTTAAGCTTAGTAATGACTCTTTTTTCATTTCGAGTATATACTTGTTTTTGAATTTCATTGGTCGCGGACACCCTGCGTTATAAGATTTTCACCAGGGAGTAACCGGAATTCCGGTTCCGGCGAAAATCGTGTTCCGGCAAAGGGCAAAAACCATACCGAAACCGGAATTCCGGTTTAAAAAGTTAGTTTGAAATTTTCCACGTTTTTTGCTTCGTCTGTGATCCAAACATATGTAATATATATTATACAATGATCAAGCTCCAATACAACTAAGCAAAAGAAAAGATTACCTAAGCAATTTGACGTTTGAAACGTAAGTAGGGCACATAATTTCAGTTGGAATTTTTCATAATAACCTGCATGAGTTTGTTAACAAATCAAAGCCACGTCGATGCTTGTAGCAGCTATTTTACACATCCAGAAGTCTGTGGGGTACGTTTCAATTAAACCGGTCCAACTCGGTAACAGAGTATGGCTTACGCAGAAGTACTTGGGTATGCTTGGCTAACATAAATTGCTTCAAGAACCCGCCAATGCGGTTGTAAACTTGGTAAATCAGTCTAAATTGAAGTAAACTAACGTTATCTGCAACGCAGCTAGAAACTGCTTTCTTGGCAAAGAACTGTATTTATTGAAACCGTGCGAGCAGCATCACAGTGTGTCTCATTTATAGCATTCTGATTAGAAAGTTATCATCATTATCATCTAACTTACTGGCACTAGCCTAAACAGTGTCCCTGACCACTGATCAGAAAATTACCTTCTATCTATTATTTTCTCTTGGAATCATATAAACCAATAATTTGAAGTTTCCTACAGCAGAACATGTAACAAACGTATGTGTAGTAAAGGAAGGCGACTGGAGACAGAGCGAATGTGTCTATTCTACGCTCCAAGCTTTGTAAGCATATTACGCAATGGTGTATAGTGGAAGGCATTTTTTGCTCTGGGTGTCCAAAAATCGACATATTTGATCGATAAATAAACATTATTAGCTTCCTCAGTCTCTTTAAAGTTTCAGAAAGGCAATAATACCACCGCAATACATTAAGTTTAATGCAAAAGTTATTTTTAATGCATTTTAAATCCACTATACCTTCATTTCTTCCATCATCTGTTTTACTATATATAAATTTCGAAGACCAAGTTCCGGTTCCGGTTCCGGATCCGGTTTAAATGGACGGTTCCGGTTGCTGGTTCCGGTTCCGGCTATTCCCTGATTTTCACATAAGAAAATATTATACTACAAATCAACAATGTTGTGGTTCAAGAGCCTATATATATTCTGAAAATTATTAATTAATGATTCAGAGGCGATGATAAATAATATATAAAAGTATGGCTCCTGGCGCTGATGTGGGAAAACCTGAAAGAAAAAAACAAAAGTTTAACAATTTTTTAAAAAATACAAATTTTGTTGAAAAATGTTTATGAATTTCCAGGATTTGCCTCTTTTTACACTACGGTCCTTTCAATTTGCAGGATTTTCCAGGATGTAGAGCCAATTTTCAGGATTATCCAGGATTTTCCAGGACGCGGACACCTAGAATAAACTACCAAAAGTGAGCGGAGCAACAGGCAAGGTATTTTATACTTTATCAGAGGCGATGATAAATAATATATAAAAGTATGGCTCCTGGCGCTGATGTGGGAAAACCTGAAAAAAAACAAAAGTTTAACAATTTTTTTAAAAATACAAATTTTGTTGAAAAATGTTTATGAATTTCCAGGATTTTCTGGCGATTTTCCAGGATTTGCCTCTTTTTACACTACGGTCCTTTCAATTTGCAGGATTTTCCAGGATGCAGAGCCAATTTCCAGGATTTTCCAGGATTATCCAGGATTTTCCAGGACGCGGACACCTAGAAGAAACTACCAAAAGTGAGCGGAGCAACAGGCAAGGTATTTTATATCTTATTTATGTATACATGTATTTCAACTAAATATTTAATCAGTCTATAATAAGTATCATGTTTTAGACAATTACTGTTAAATCCACCATACAAAAAGCATAATGATAAGGCATCGTATCTAATTAGCATACACGATAAAATTTTTTAAAAATACAAAAAGCTAACAAGCTAAAAAATTAGCTAATTAGCATTTTCAGCCAGTTAGTGAATTAACTAATTGGCCCACATAATACAATCATAGAGCTTTAAGATTCACATATTCATAATTAGCAACATCCAAAACCACCGAGCGCCAAAAATCAGCAATTTTGAGACGATTTTAAAATTTGCATAAATTATTTAATTATGTAAACTAATTAATTAATTAACTAATAAGCATACACGGCCAGGGCATAAGTCTAATATCGGGGCCCAAGAAATGAAAAAAATTTTTTGCTCCGATTTGCCTAAAATTTTGCATACGGGGGTTTTCCAGTATGGGGAATTCATTTTTGACACTTTTAGCGAAAAAAAATTTTTTTCGAAAAAAAAAGAGATGCTGCTTAGTTGCGCTCACCAAGCTGCACTGCATCAAATCCAAAAAGTAAGTTGAATATGTTGATTTTTCTGTTGGCATCAAAAAATGGTTTTGGGTGAATTTCGGCAAAAAAATTTTTTTTCAAAATTTTTTGGGTCAAAAAATTTTTTTTCGCTAAAAGTGTCAAAAATGAATTCCCCATACTGGAAAACCCCCGTATGCAAAATTTTAGGCAAATCGGAGCAAAAAATTTTTTCCATTTCTTGGGCCCCGATATTAGACTTATGCCCACGGCCAGGTTTTAAATGTCATATTCGTAATCAGCGACATAGAAAACTACCATGTGCAATTTTTCATTTCTGTGCACCTTGAAAACTTTCAAAAAAATGGCTAATATAATAAATAGTAGCTAGCTAATTAACATGTATTTAACTTCCTCGAATAGTAATAACAAGATTCATAATCAGCACGCGAAATGTAGTATATACACCAAAATAATAGCATTACACTAATCATTCATTAAAAAACAAGCAATTTTCATTTGGAAATGCTAAAAAGAGGCTAACACGCTTAACAAATCGGTTAATTACTAATTAACTAAAGCAAATTTTGACAAAACCTTTGGCTTGCAGACAGAATATCAGCCTTTCAAACAATTTTTTTTTCCAATCGGCCTAGTCATTACTGTGGAGTTTGACGGACAGACTTTCCCCTTTTGACGGAAACAAAAACGCTTCGCTTCGCTGCTATATATTAACATATAATAGGTATACCTATATCACGTAGATATAATTATATTATATTATACATATATACTATGTTTAATGTGTTATTTTATTTAAATATCTCCGTCATTATCACTGAATTCTGCCACTGAGATAGGCAACAATCGCCAAAATTTGCTACAATTCCACGTTACGTTGGTCTTACATAAAAGTTTCTCGGTTCAAAATCAAAAGTTTAAGCGATCAAACATTACAGGAGCAGGCTGTGATAGGGGTGGCGGCCGGATAAGGCGTGTACGTCTCCTATAGCAGAACCCAGGGAGACGTAGAATTTGCTAGCGTACTTTAGGATCAGATCTGACACAATGTGAACACACGGCCTGCGGCCTCATGTGTAGCACCTGGATTAAAGCAATAAGCGCACGCTTATATATTTTTTCACAGATCGAGGCTCCCTATGACTTTCTCTTTTCGGAAACCAATGTGAACATGTTCTAATGAAGGACCATAGTAGGAATGAAAGTTCAACCTAAAATGACGTACCTGGGATTTTGATATTTTGAGAAAATGAAAGACAAAAAATATCTATTTTAAGATAAATCATAATGAATAGTCCATTGAACTAGTTTCCCCAAATATATACATATGCGTTCGAAAATGACGGTTAAACACTGACTTCGTTTACTTATGCATGAGTAAATTTAAACTGCACCGCCTACCGTCCTCTTTTGAACACTATGTACAAAACGCTGTTCCAGAACAAAACATCCATTGCAATACCCAATTCCAAATTTGAAAATTTCCTTTTAAGTATGCAGAATGGCACATTACCAACGGGGGTAATTTCTGTTCATTAACACAATGCAGCCAATTGCTGTTTGTCCACGATTTCGTTAAACAATGCACAACGTGGCAACTCGCATTCCGCATATTTTGTTATCGCCAACACATTTCGTTCCATTAACAGTAATACCTGTAGTTCGGAAGTATGGTGTGTGATGTGTAGCTTTTAAAGCGGTGAAACTTTCGATCGGTAACAAAATAAAATTTCCAGTTCAAATGTAAAGGGTCACCAATCGGTTACTTAATAATTTTGAACTGATCGTTAAAAGGCGAATATTTTTGTTTTTAGTTTCTTTTTTAGATGCGTTGTTCAAAACAGCAATTTTATGTTCTATCATATATTGGCGGATGGCTGGTACGTCGAAGAAACGATCGCTAATGAATAATGACAGAAAGTGATGGTATAGTGCACTTAATTTTACTCATGCATTACCGCTGTGCTCATATAGCTCAGAATTTGATTGGTTTTTTACTTACGACAATTCTAGATTATGAGTTGTATTATAACTATATTTTATCGGTAAATGGCTGATAAATGCAAATGCAGTAAATGGTTGATGGCTGGTTAGAAAGTTTCGCGACGTATTGCCATTCCGAACAACTCAAAACAATAAGCTTATAACTCGGTGCAAAATCCCAATTAGCCAAGCAACAGCACAACGATGCGACCATTCTAAATGCTACTCGATCCTCCCAGTGAACCTATAATATTGTGTGCCAAGAACATTATTTTTAAAGGCTTGGATTCGTCAATGTATACTATAATAGAATCATTTAAATTTACGAATTATGTTTTTCAGAAAATTAGACCACGAGCTACGACATATTCGCATATGCATATTTGGTCGCGAAAGAGACAAGATGATTTCTCGACTTTGCGCCAACCCCATATACTTCCCGGTGCCTGAAACATTTCTTGTCGGGATTGTGTCATCTTCAGAACCGCCGATACCGATGTGCTCGTTGGAATTAAACAGCATTACTAACTTAAAAAGCATAAAAAGACAATACTCAACACAAAAAATCATAAACACTTCTCACATAAAAGTTTAACTGAAAAAAGATCAACTTTGCTTCTTTCCGTATCAGAGCTGAAATTTCGGCCCGCGGGCCGGTCCAGTAAAGCGCGAGGGTTGGTCTGGACGGGCCGACACACGATTGTAAATGGTTCGCGCCGAAATGTTGCAGATTCTAGCTGGACCGAGGTCGATTTTCTACGGGCCGGATCGGATCGAGAAATTTCAATTCGTTGTGACCTCAGTCAAAGACCGAATAAATACGGCACAGTTCGATAACCTTGGATTTGTTCTAAAAATTTTGGTCGGGGTCATTTCATATATGCGGTTTTATCTATATATCACCCGTATCCTTTGTATCGAGCATGCCTACACCCAATTACTAACGGGCCGGGGCGAAATTTTGCAGCTCCGGGCCCAGCCGACCTCGATTGACAACGGGCCGGGCCGAGTCGATCTCGACTTACAACGGGCCCGGCTGAAATGTTGCAGCTCCAGGCCGGGCCGACCATAATTTCCAAAGGGCCGGGCCGAAAAATTTTCAGTTTCCACCATAAGTGTCGTGATTAGGAAGTAAAGGGCTTCAGCTTGGAGACAAGGGTTTTCACAAGAAATCTAACATCGGTAGAACTCAAAGGTCAGTTTCGACATTGCAAAGCCAAAATATAACAGCATATCCTCCGAGTTACGAGAAAAAATAATTCATCGGTTCCGCATACGGTGAGGTATTTTCACACAGAAAACTAAATATCACAATGTATTTCTTGATTGGAATTTTTGAAAAGAATTATGATGCTGCTGTTGTATCTTAATCGACTTGGCTCGTATCAGCTGACTCAAAAAAATTTTTGTAGGTCAAACAACGTTCGCAATCTGTGAACATATTTTGCTGACCTTTGAGGCTCATCATTATAATTCAACGAGAAAACATTTACCTTTAAGTTCAAGCAAGCGTAGCTGCTGAGACACATGAGGTAAACAACATCACATCAATCAATTACAGGAATACAACCTGACAGTTGACTAAAACACCTTATTACTGATAGCCAAGTTCTAAATCCAACAGGAACTGAAAGATACCCCAGTTCCTGTATTTTGCTGTTTTGGTCGATCGCATGTATACCTGTAGAGTGTTACAACACTAACAAAGGTTTTCCTCTTCGCCGAAAAATGTTAAAAGAAATGGGCTAGCTCTCAAGCTCAAATATCCTGCTCCGATATTTCGTTTGGGTTCAGTCTGAAAGCAACCATTCCAGTAGCTGACTGACAAGATTGCTTGATCATTGCCTGGATGGCCAGGCGCCATCAATGTGGCAAGAACAAACTATATACAGCGGTATCAGTATATATAAAAATTATAACCAGTAATGCGGTGTGATAGTGGTAAATGCTGCTGAAAAATCCCACTCACGAGAAATCAGGATGGCGGAACCAAATATTTTCGAAAAAATAATATAGCTATACTCAATACTGTTGCGATGTAGTGCAAGTGCACCAACTACAATCAACCGGCCAAAAGGCAGCTCACTGAAATGCTAAAAGTGATATTAACCACTGGGTTTCTGCCGATGTTAACACATAAAATTACTCGTTTCTTCTTCTGGTTCTGTTGTTATTGGATAATTAGTAATATATTTAAACAGCTACAGCTTCTGACCGGTGAGGCAACTGGATAGAATGTGTGAAATTCATTTCATGACTCTATCTATCGCAAAAAATCAAGAACGGCTTTAAACAAAATGCGTAGCTTCAAACAAACCAACACATCATTTGTATCGATATTAACTTCCGCTTTCTTGAACAAAATCACATGAGCGATAATTTGTTAAACAAAAACTCAAGGCACGTGGTTGTTGACCACAACTTATTTTTAGTACGCGCGGAATAACAAAAATTTATACTATATCACAGATGCCTGGATGGGAGGCGTTGAAATTGTGCTGTGCTAACGAGCACGATCGTTCAAGAGCAAGGCCATCAAATTTCGATTTAAATTTAGAATGCTTCAACCAACTATATATGCCTAACTTGCCTCACTATTAGAATAAAATCAATGAACGTTATGCAGAAATCGTTGTCAACTAGCCTTGAAATATTTGTTGGCAAATTACACCGCAACTGAACCTACTCTCCGGCGTTTTTAACACACAGATAAGCATACTACTTAACAAATCAGTATGAGCTAAATGTTCATTTTTATAAATCAACCGTGAGTTGAGTCGAATTGTGGCAAAAGCAGCTGAATCGGTGCACGGTTTAAGAAGATATTTCCATTTATGTGAAATTCTAAACTCATGTCAGCCTAAGCTGAACTCGTTACCAAATCCTTGAGCCAGTTCACCTGTTTTATCACCATTCGATCAATGCGGTTCGAATGATATATAAAATCATACATTTATCGAGAAAATTTTTTTCGCAAATATTGGGAACCAAGCGATGAAGTATAGAAAAGGAGGGAGACTACTGGTAAAGCCACAAAATTCGAACAAATAAATTTTTCTAATACATGTGGTCGGAAATAGATTTCTGAGCCAACACGTAGAGCTAAGTCGATTGGTACCAAAATTATCGCTATACCTTCCAAATTGGCCAAATTCGGGCTGGGGCTAACCGAAAATACCCCAAAAAAGTGTAAGGTTCAATATATAAAAATAGGAAATTATTATGAAAACGAAATTAGTCTACAAAACCGATCGAAACAAGCTAGTAAGCATTTGAGAAAACAAACCGATACCGTTTTCCAACCGTCATTTCCGAAAACAATTTGTTTGCAGCCCAAGAACCAGTTGGACCAGTCTTATTTCGAAATTTTGTTACACCATACGAGTCAACTCCAACAAGCTACCGCCATGCAATGAACAGAAGATAACCTACATCGGCAGCAAAATTGTCTACACACAAACATCGCATTAGCTAGCTAAGATTTAGTTTTAGGTATCCAATCTAATACAAACAGGCACAACATCAAACATTTGAAATATAAAGCTCATGCTGTAATATTCATAACATCTTTACTATTATTAATCAAAAATTCAGAAGAAATTTCACAACCGTCATTTTCCAAACTGCCTCGGTTAGTTGAGACGAATGGAAGGAAACATTAGAGACTCATTTTCAAAACTGACGTTTTTAGGCCAGGAACAGCACAATGGGAATGACCCGAAATAAGGAATATATACTTAGCTTTTCTATGTGAGTTTTGCTTATCACAAAATAAATTATCCGATGCGCCTTTTAGTTTCAATTATAATCCACGGCGGCAGCAGTACAAAAGTCGGCAACAGTCAATAAGCTTAGTGTTCTTCGACTCGCTTATTTTTTTCGCATATTATTTAAAACAGCTACTTTATATTAAAAATCACTTCAGCTCACGCATATCGATCCACTCTAAAAGACTAACTTCCGAACGCTATTATTAGCAGAAAAAATGCAAACTACTACGGCCACAATCGTTACTCCAGCAAACCGCACCTAATGCGCCCAGTGGAATGCGAAACAGGAAAAAATAAAAAGAAGGAGAATAATAATTTATAAAACTTCTAGCCAATCCCAGAGTTTGCTTGGGGCACTAAAAATGTGTCTATAATAATCACCAAACTCACACAAACGTAAACATTATGTGAAGGTGTGCTATACGTAGCAAAGTGTAACAAGCATTAAGATAAGTGACGGGACAATAAATACACAAGCACAGGAACGCACCAAGGATTAGGTCTTGGGGTGGGTCCGCTCTCTTTAATTTCCGTTATAACACCACTACTGATTCATTCCGAAATGCGGCAGAAACAGTTTGCCACGGAGGACCCAGTCTGGAGCGGGGGTGCGGTTCCCCTGTGGGTGCGCCACTGCAAATACGAAATGTGCTCTTGGGTTATGGGGGTACCATCGTCGAGACTTCAGTGATGCACATCAATTTGATTTAAATTAAATTACACCTATACTAATTTATAAACATAACCGCCAATCCAGGCTCAATTTAGCTATTAATCCTCACGAGACGTTACTTATGAAAAATTCCGAAGCGGAGACAAATACTTAAAAATCGTAATTGATCGCAGCCACGGAGGGCTGAAACACACTGGTGGAGCATGTCCAAGCGGCATTAGCTTCGATTAGAGACACAATAAAAACGTGTAACTCTCACAGGATCGTAAACCACATAATTTAATGTGCAAAATTTGTCACGTTTACTACAAGGTAATGTCGAACCTACGTGAAACACAACGGTGAGCAGAGTTGCAACAAAATGTTTTGAAAACTTTTGACTACAGCACGGTTTGAAACAAAGGAACATCTTGTAACTTAACATTGTCTTTCTTTATATTGCCATATCTTATATATTTGTATATCTTTCTTTATATTTTATGCTGTTTTGCGGGCGAAAAGCATTCATATATTATAGTAGGATAAAAAAGCATTGCAAACCTAAAGCCGTTAATCTTGAAAATATACCAATAATTTTGTTGGTTCAAGTCAGATCTTAAAAAAAAAGATTCAAAAAAACCCGATTTAAATCATATACATTCATGACATTTTTACGACTATTTCAAGTTATTCCTATCGTACTGAAAATATTTAAATATTTTTAGATTAATGTATAATTTTAGGGTCTTTTCGGTTAGTCCTCCAGCCTGAAATTGGTCAATTTTGTCGATGCAGCCATATCAGTACCATTCGAGTCATCTGGGCTCTAGCTGGTTTAGAAAATATATATATGTATCTTGACAATTTTATGACAAAAATTTTTTAGATTGTTTTGAGTTCCCAATGGTCCTTGGTATATACCAAAATTTTCAAAATAAATTTTTCCCGACTAATGTAGAATTTTATATATTTATGGAACGTTATTGATGAGCTGAGTTGAGTAGTGTTCAGATATGCCCGGGTTAACGACTTAAGGTTAGGCTTATAGGCTTAATCTTTTTCTTAATATTTCGCATAAATGCAAGTAACTCCTTAACCTGTGAACCGATTGAGCAGATTTTACCACCATTCAACTCAATGAGGTTGGAATAAGATATTACACGTTTGTCGATAAAATTCTTTTCGAACATTTTGGGTACCAAGGGTACCAAATTGGAAAGAAGAAATAAAAACGAAAAATTTGCATATAATTTAACAAAATGAGTATTTTCTCTATCAACTCGTCCAGCTAATTCGCTAAAGTTACTAAAATGTATCTCTAAAACTGACCGATTTCGGACATGGGAAGGGGGCTAACCCAAAAGACTCAAATTTTATATACTATCCGAACCGTACTGGCAAAGTTAAGGTTAGCTGAAATCGTTTTAAGCCAGATTATGAAACGTTACATAAACCAAGCTATTATATTTGACTTCTTACGTGCAAAAAACGAGTCTTTTCGGTTATCCACTCCCCAACCGGAATTTCGTCAATTTTAAAGATACAGATAAAATTTTGATACCAATCGATTCAGCTCGATGAGCTGGTTCTACCCATTTTATCTACATACCTGGCAAAAATTGTTTTCGATTTTTTGAGGTCCTAATGGTCTTCCCTTGGGAACCCAAAAATTTTTTTCTTATGATATATGGTCATATTGGGTACTATTCGACTCGACTTGATGAGACCAGTCGACTAGTGTGTAATTTATTGAAATCTACTCCACCGTTATAAAGTTATGAGGGTCCAAGTAACCCTGATGGGCCGTATGTTATAACGGTAGAAAAAAGAACGGTTTAGCGCGGGGGTTCGGAGGGCGGCAGCCCCCCGACTTAGGCTTAGTGTATGTCTCATATAAAGACCTTAGCTTAGGCTAGGACTAAGGCTTAGGCTTAGAATACCCAGGACGGCATGGCCTGCATTTTATTTCTGCCCAGATTTCACTAAATTACACACCACTCGACTTGCCGCATCAAGCCGAGTCGAATGGTACCCAATATGACCATATTCCGAAGAAAAAATTTTGGGTTCCCAAGGGGGACCACCGGGACCTCAAAAAATCGAAAAAAAATTTGTCAGGGATGTGGGTAAAATGGGTATTTTCTGAACCAGCTCATCGAGCTGAATCGATCGGTACCAAAATTGTATCTGTACCTTCAAAATTGACAAAATTCTGGCTGTGTGATAACCGAAAAGACCCCGGATGACTCAAGCTGAGCTTAGGTTGAAACTATAATACTCGGCTCGTTAATGTGCCAAGGAAAATTAATATTTATCGTGAAAATACTTAGATTTCCTGTGCCAGATTATATATATAGTCAATTTTCGGACCTTTGGCAAATAATAGAATATTTTGTTGTGGATGTGGCTCAAATAGTCATTTTCTAAACCGCCTTGAGAAGCTGAATCGAATAAAATTAAAGCTATCCCTGTTATTTTCAAAATTGACGCTTTTCAGGTTACAGAAACAGGATGAAATAAACGGATAAAATCTCAAGCAAAATATCATCTCAACATAGATAACTTGTTACAATTTGTACATCAAACAAAAAACAGTTGTTGCACCGCTAAACATGCAAATAGCTAAAATATATTGGTGCTTCAAAACATTTCTGAAAGAGAGAACATCAGCGATAACTAGCAAAAACACGCATTAAAATTAAACAGAATGACGTAAAATGCCGGTTAAATATTTATGCTCAAGCAAAAATAAACAAAATTCTTATCTATAAAGCCAACTTGTAATCCGTAATCATAATCTTACAAAACAACGTTGTCCTTTTGGTAATGATATATAACGCTTTTATACTAAATTATGAACAGTTATGGTATCAAACATGAAAATAGCTTAAATATAATTAAATTTTATGCCTCAGAATAGATTCCCTGAAATATACAACAGTAGCGATAGTTAGAAAAACAGTTATCCATTACAATTAAAAAGTTGTTGCCCTTAAATTCCTAAGGGATCTTGAAACTGGACCAGATCATTACATCGTGGTAACGCTTCCTGGATTGGCAGGTCCAGCAACTGCAATTCACCAGCTTCCAAACGCCAATGGTCCCTGATTTTAATATATACACATTCAGCCGAACAATGCTTCTACTGGAGGTGTATAAAAAAAGCGAGTGCCATCAAGATCCACAGGCGATTTAATTGCACGATGCGTCGCAATGCGTGTCACGTACTACAGCTAAAGCATCGAAAAAACCAATGACATCGCAATTAAAACATTTTTCGTTTGAATACTTGCAAAAAATAATTTTTTAAATATTGGCCGAACAGTAACATTTAACAATTCAGGTCGGATACACGGAAAACGGCTCGTAACAACTTTTGACGACCATGCGCGTAACACTGCTGGTTTGCCAAAAACATGTAATACCTGAAAACCAGTGATGGCTACAAGGTGTGTCAGTTTTTTCGATATAGGCCCTAATTTTTAGAATAAAAATCAATTTAGCGCATATGCAACTAATCCCAGACGAAATATTCGGTGACGAAGCGTTGAGTCCTAAAGCCTAAACTGAATTTTAAAACTACAGAAACGACTCCTGTATACATCTAAAAACTATCGACATAAGCTTTCACTCATATAGCCAACACCTAAACCATACACGGACCGAGATCCGACGTCCGGGTTTGTAGCCGGGTCCTAGGGAGGGGAATGTTTGGGCTTCTCAGGGGAAGCCTGTCGGCAGGGGAGGGATGTACGACCTGAAGATAGCTAACCTTTAATGCGCTCATTCATAATGTCCAGTGCGAAAAAACCACGCACAATATGCACTGCCCTAACCTTTCAGCTTTAACTGGTTGCACAAGGTTCCGCCGTTTACTATTCTCACATTTATCAGTGTCCAATAAGTTTAAAAGCTGCTAAACTAGATACGACAAAACATAAATCCATATGTTTCTATAGGCACATGCGTAAATAAATATAAACTATAGCCGCGATATGCATATATAAATTATATAAATGTATATATATTTATATAGTTAAACACATAATATATAATTTATAATGTGTAGACATAGATATAACTAAGAGAGTGCAAAAGTTGGCACACCACTCCGGCGCACATGGTCATCCGCTTCGTATAAGTTATAAATGCGTTCGCGTTCCCTCATTGCATTATAATCATCTTTGGCTTCAGATGGTTTTTTAAAGAGCCTAAAGACCGCGTTCGTTGCATGCTTTCGATAAATCACATATTTTTATGCCTTCGCTATTTATATTATACAATACAATGATTTTTTAGCGAAATATATGCTTAAAGCTCTGAATAACAATAATGAGGATTTCTCTATAAAATGCCTACAACCGTGCTCTTGCTTGCTTGCTTTACTTTGTGCCAGGAAAGGTCAGTTGGAAGCGCATGATTTACGACAGAAGAAATATTTATTTCAATAGTTTTACCGGAAGGAATGCATTATTTCAACTCTATTTGCTATGCTGATTAATTTTAGAATAGCGATTGCCGATGTAAAACACCATCGCTATAAACTGAATTATAAGTCAGGCCAGCCATTCAACTTAACGTAGCGCTCAGGTGCGTAGAAAGTGGGGAAGGGGGTTGGGCAGCCCTCCGCTTTTAAGTAGTGTACTGTGCAACCGGTAACACCAGTGTTTCCACATGTTCATTCAGGCAGAAGTTGTCTGCAAAACGTAAAATGCAAGTAAAATTATGAAATAAGCTAATTATTAAATTAGCAGAAATTTGTCAATTAACAGACGCCAAGTGCATTGAACAAGCGTTAACATTAGAGTGCAGGGAAGTGTCAGACTCTTCCGGTATGCGCTCTTGATAAAACTAAAAATATACGTAACTGTAAAAACGTACCGGAAACTGTGTACATGCGTTTGGTAAATCTCTCTTCGCTCAAAATTTGAGATCTTATAAGATCAATACAAGACACCATAACTCAAAATACCTTGACAACCGTCATGCTTCTTTACTCTTAACTAAAACATGCACTATATAATACCAAAAAAATTACAAATACAACCGGGTGTACATGTGATAATGTATGCCGTATCGATTCATAAGCATCCATAGAAGAGCAAGGAATTTATTAACACCCCCTTTCCCAGCAATTCAAAGCGTGTGAAACATTTTGCGTAAATTGACAAAAATAAAGGAAAACAAAAGCAAATTGGCGATAATTGGTTAACATTGGAATAAACACCATGTAAACTGGCACAAATTGAAGAAAATTTTAGCAAAATTGGAGGCAATTACGTTTCTGAAAATTTAAAAATTTAACCCCTCTGCTCGATGACATATCCACTTCCGCGGACATCCCCCACCCGCCATTACTATCTATCCCACCATGGACACCTATGATATAGATGTATTATATATATATATACACCGCCAGTTCCAAAGCGATGGTTGTAAGAGTTTAGAATCTCGCTTTCCGTTATCATACACAACGCAAAAAAACTTTCCAGCTGAATTCAATCGCGCTGTTTCTGCAGCTTGTAAAATCAAATTAGTTAGCGGACCTGGTCCATATATACCAAGGGGTAACTGGAATTGCGGTTTCGGCAAAATTCGGATTGCGGCAAATTGTTTGCCAGAATTGAGGTTCCGGTTTCATAACTTTTGGCTTTGTAACAAAAGTTTTCCATTTAAAGGCAAAACGAGCTAAAAAAAATAAACTATACCTGAAACACTATTCATTGCATCCATCGTGTTCAGCTGTCCCAAATATTTATATGGCCATCTATCCATCAACGTACAACACTTGCAAAGTGATAAAATGTCACAATTTCTTTGTCAATTTGTAGCTGTTATAGCCCCATACAGCACCTCATAGGGATAACGACATACCCAAAGTACTTTTAAGACAATGAAGCCATCGTGTTTATAACCCTATATGCCCATCCTTCACATCCAGCAAACAAAAGGCTCATTAATACGTCTATTTTATTTTAGACACATTATCTGGCCTGTGGCCTCATAGCCCGTGACCTGAACTGGCCCGATGCACCGGTTTCTTTGGTGTTTTTGATAATGGCGCCCGTGGAGACATGAGGTACAAAGAGGCGGAACGCGTTCATGTTTGAAATATTGTTGGTGTCCTGTGTTGAGCGGAGCTCGGCGAAGCCGAGCGAAGCGTTTTTATTTTCTGTCTGTGACCAAAAAAGTCGACGTCCGTCCGTTCGTTCGTTCGGTCCGACGGATCTCAAGAACCACTGAACCGATTTAAAAAAAAAAACTTTTTTTGTTTGAAAGCCTATCATGTCAGAGTATGCACCTGATATTTGGGATTAAAAAATTTTGAGTGGTTAATTAGTAATTAGCTAATTAGTTAAGCTTATGCAGCTAAAATGGAGAATTTTGCAGTATTTGTGTTATTTATTGAAATAGACCCGTTTCGATCAAACCGTTATAGGTTTTTTGGGTCGAAGAATTCAAATATAATATCTTAATAATAATGATAAAGCCCTATGCAGTGTAGTTATTTGAAGAACATAGAATTGAGTACATTCGTAATGACACAGTCCAAGCTCCGCTCACAAATGTAGTTCCACTACCGACTAGTATATCATATTATATAAATTTACACACACATTTCGGTAAACGTAATACCACATGAAAAACCCTATAACTCTATCATGTAATCGACTGCGATATATGTCAATATACAAACAGCCTAAGAAAACTGAGACGCGTTGTTCGCGTTGCGACCTATTCGATTTGTGAGCTCAGCTGATCCTATCGGATATAACTAATTTAAGCGACTATACGTAATGCGAGTATATATTTTTGGTCACGACACATCGTCCGATTCAGATCTAGACTGTACTATCGAATCGAATAGCATCGAGTCGGATGCAATATTTACACTCCATATACAATGCGCGTAATAGTTCGGATCAAATTGGATACAATCGGAGGGAACACGCCCCAGTAGGTAGGCATAAACCGAGATATGGTAGCTTCTGGCGAAATGGAGGAGATCAAAGGGCGGCCTTTCTCTTGCCCAGGGGAGAAACTAGATACATAACACCGAATCTGGTTGTTTGTTCTAAAGACGTAATAGAAAAATCGGTATACAGCATTCGCGTCTTAACAACTAGCAGTGCAGCCAGCAATATACAAGCCATTACCATCGACACTGACGTTTCTGCAGAACAGTATAGGTTCGATACGTGTCTGTGAATAAGTGAAATCAGGACTTAGAACATATATATCTAGTGACTGCGAGGGCTAAAAGTGCAGTAAAAAAGCATTATAATCGAAGAACATAGCAACAAATTGACATTCACTAAGATTCACAAACTTAATGATACTGCAGTCCTACAACAGAACACTTAATTACTGTGCTTGACAACAGAGTTAAACTGCTCATCGGATTTTAATCAACATTAAAATGACCATAATATAATGAATATCGACAATACCTGATAATTCGGATCAATTACAAAATTATATATATACAAAGTAAGTAAAAAGGGAAGCTGTCAGCGATAATTCATATTTTTAGCAATTTTCTACGCAGACCAGCGAAGGAATCAAAGAAGTGTAGACTTATCATGGACGGACGTAAACTCCTAACGTCTATCATACAGGAATATGGTACGACTGAACAAAAAGCCTGCTGGATTTTGAAAACATAATGGCACCACCCGATGAAAATGATTTTTCATGAAGGGTAAGTGCAGATTCAACCTTAGCCATGCATAGAGGAAATCAACCGTGCACATAGATAACCCGTGTGCCAGCGTAGCATCCAAACACACAAGATCCAATGTCATAATACAACATAAAACATTTATGTTCGCCTGTAACTAATATCAGCTGTCACAAAACTCAATTACACACTACACACCATGCCTTCATTGTCATCAATTCCGCTAAGAAACCTTATGAAGACGATAAAACAGACGTAAGATGGATAAGTATCCTGATGATGCCATAAGTTGCTGAGAAATATGATAGAAAATAACAAAATAAGGCAATAAAACGAAGCCTTAGAATCAAAAATCTGCACATCACGCTGCCCTCTTAAAATTGGTATTATATGTCATATATATATGTGTACAGTCTCATACATTATTTATGTTGTCTGTTTACATACGCATTTTAAGTGCGACAGTTCATACATTTGTAATGCATGAATATCGAAACAATTTTGAATGGAAGTTGATGCAGCGGTTTTCTCTTTTCTCTGAATTTTCAGATTCGTTTGTATAAAAATACAATTGTAGTTGATTGAAATTTATTACTTTATAGCATGAAATATACAACATAATGTAAGAATCTTCACATATATTTGTATCTAATACGAGACATGCATTGTATGAATTTGAATAAATATTGTATCAAACGCAATTATTACGATGTATGGATTGTATGAGAAATAACATACTATTCCTTGAATTTTTATATTTATTTGTATTTATAAATATTTGTGAGAAATAAGAAACACCTAATGCACGTATGTTTGTAAATAATTGCAATTTTTGTACTAATTTTCAATTTTATGGAATATTTGCTTTATATTTAGCTTCAAAAAATTATGTGCTACAAAACATACATTTATTATCTGAAATCTCATACAAATTATGTTCAAACAAACATACATATTTTGTATGCAATTTCAAGCAAATCATGTACTATTGTATTATCATACATATGCTGTAAGTAGTTTGCCACAAGTCCGACAATGCCTATATGTACAACATTCATACAAAGCATGTGTAAATAATCATACATATTCTGTGTTACAATTCAAACAAACTTTGTAAAATGTGTTATACATTTATTGTGTTCAATTTATTATAGGTTATGTTATCATTATCATACATAATGTACAAATTGGTACATAATTGATGTAGGATTTGTTCGCTGTAGAATTACCCGTATTTGTGTTAATTTTTATTTTACAAATTTCCCACACTAATTGTATCAGATTATCATCATACAAACTTTATGAGAGTGCTAAAGGTAGGGTCAATCATCGATATTGTCGGGACTTATTCGATATTGCAATATAAAACATATGAAGCGTAAGCAAAGAGCTGCACACTATTATACTTAGACATCAACGCCTAACTTCACAAAGCTATTTACCTTCATAGATATGGTCAAACACGTCTATGCGCCCTAATCCTGAGCATTTCCACAGAAGCTGTCGAATGCAGCATATTAATAACACCGATTATCTAAAACAAGAGAAACACGGATCCTCAAACTATAACGGTTCCCAACGACTATTTATTCACATAAATTATCCAAAACAAGACACATGCGTATTCTTTACTGAGGATAGTTTTTCACTAAAATTTGCTCCCTTAAGAAGACAATTGATAACACCTATTATTCAAACTAAGCGACTCGTGTGCTCTCTAATCATAACACTCTTCATAAGACACGTTCTGCTCAAAATCCCAACCATTAACACCAATAATATGATCAACTCTTTCCAAGATTTACTTTAACATTGTGATTATAGCAGGATTTTGCTCAAGCTCACAATTTTTCATACAGTTTTACACTATTTGACCTTTAAATCTAGCCGTTAAATGTAAAAAATGGATTAAGAACATTGCGCTGCGAGCAAGCCGAAGAAGCTTAATGATGAATTATTTAACCGTGTCTGTTCAGCCGTCTGTTAACTTGTTTGTTAATAAATCAAGAATAAATCCAAGGGGCCTTAGGATATGATTACCAATAATTTGGCGAACTATATCGCAGCTTCTCATGGATTTGGATAGGCCCCTCTTAAAACCTGTATCGACTTAAATTTCTCACTTCGAGGGAACTCGTTTACAATTATTCGACAATGCACACTTCGTACCGCAAAATATATACTGTATATACATCTTTTATAATCGCATCGTTCGACGAGACACAACTTCGATGCACTATTTTTGTCGGACTAATTATGGCTAATAAAATATGGATAACGATGTTATATATGTCACGGTTTTAAAATAATGGTTACATTGCTAAAATTATCACTATAACAGATTTGGAGTTTGCCGAAAACGACGGTGGGATTTATTCAAATTTATCTATGACTGGTACGCGTTATTTCAAACGATATCATTCAATGAACGATGTCAATGATCGAACCCCCTAATTGGCAGCCGAAAACGCATTCATGGCACAAGTTAAATCTACAGCCATACAAATAATACCACGAAGGTAGGTCATAATTACAATCGCCAAAATACTTTTTGTTCAAATCTGTTATACGTTTGAATGAACAATGTTCGACATTAATACTGATATTCAAGTCCGCACCGGGGCCCGCGGCCATGACTATTTATTATATTTTGTACAATCTTACACGGAGGTCATGTTGACCCTAAACTTTTATGAACAATGTTCGACATTAATACTGATATCCATGTCCGCCCCGGTCCGCGGCCATGACTATTTATTATATTTTGTACAATCTTACACGGAGGTCATGTTGACCCTAAACTTTTATGAACAATGTTCGACATTAATACTGATATCCATGTCCGCCCCGGTCCGCGGCCATGACTATTTATTATATTTTGTACAATCTTACACGGAGGTCATGTTGACCCTAAACTTTTATGAACAATGTTCGACATTAATACTGATATCCATGTCCGCCCCGGTCCGCGGCCATGACTATTTATTATATTTTGTACAATCTTACACGGAGGTCATGTTGACCCTAAACTTTTAACTTAAAACGCAAGCCTGCCAAAAACAATGATGTACCGATGAGTGCCAGCTACACAAAGCGTTCACGCTCCTTATTATTCCCACTTCCATACCTACAATACCGGACACAACGCGAATGACACAGTTATTCAAAGCTCCAAATATACAAACCTAACTACAATCAATTACAGATATATCTGCAAATCTACTCCACACAATCAATATATATATTATACTGTATGTCAACTGTTAATGTCTAAAATCACAGCAACCGGACAATGAGACAAGTGGTTGCATGAATGAACAGCAATTATTAGCAAAATACACACTGTCCTAGGTCCACTCTTAACCCGCTGAATGTTTTGCAATCTTTATTCCACTGTTTTCACTCTACAAGCACACGCACAAATATCTAACTACTAAATAGTTAACTGTAATATAAATGAAACTGCCAAGCGGATAGCCGTTGATGATCACAACATAATCGAATTATAATGTATATATACACTGCCCTGCACTTTTTTATCGCTCAACGCTGCAAACTATATAACAGATAAAATTAAGCAAATACGACAGTTTAGTGCATCTGAAACAATGGCAATTATTATATGGGTTTTCCGTATTTTCAGCTGTAGCCACAGAGCTGTTCGTGGTCGAATATTTTTGATGCTTCACATGTATTTCTTTATGTTTTTACTACACTGTAACAAATTTCAAAGCTTGAAAATGCTCAATATCCCGAAGACAAAAATCTATATATTCCCTTCGTGATGATTATTTTCTGCTATTACAAGCTGTCTCGTTTTTCGAAGACAAAAAGGCAAAACGCTACAGCCATGACAGTTGACAGTGTTCGAAGATAGGTCAGACAAGATGCTTCGTGGTCCGAAGAGAGATACCGCATGGTGCCAAATGACACCAAGAGAAAGAATGTTCCAAACACCATTTTAACAACAATAGCTGATAGTATGCAACTGCAAGTAAATCCAAAATGAGAAACCAAATGAGAATTTTTTCTACGTAAATATTATTCTAAGATCAACCGCAACGACAATTTCTGGAAACATAATGCCACATCAATACGTCAGAGCTCTTTTTCGAGCGAATACACATGACAGCACGATCCCAGCAAGAGGAAGACAGCAGATATCCCATGTTTTGAATACCCACAATCTTGTGCAGACCCTCCTCCACTTTTGAGTAGTCTGCTAAGCCAGTACACGTTCTGGTTCAGTGCGTTTCAAAATGCAAAACATGGACCACAGTATCTATTGCCCTTTCGAAAATTCCAGATCATACTACGAGGCCAAACATATCGATGAAAAATACGCTTAAGAAAAAATCGCCGGCTAGTCCAACACTGTGATAATTTAGCATTATACCGCCCCTTTAAATCAAATTTAATAATGTTTCATGTAGAAACCATTCTGTACCGTGACTAGTTTTAATAAAATCCGTGTCTAAGGTATGTCCAAAACTTAATGTTTTATACCCGTACGAAAACACACTACAGCAGGCAAAATATATAATTATACATTTATTACATACATCCAACATCCAAAGAACATAAAAAAACTAAACGACCATAATGCACGATACACAAATAACAACACACAAATACAATGACCAACACTAAATACATAAGGCATATCACTAAATATAGATAATCTAAGAACGAATTGTCTAACCGTTCGTTTTCAAAGACGAAAGCAGTGTTACATCCTGATGTCCTGGCCTCGGTGTACCAGCAGCTGTGACCACCGCAGCACCACAATATGTTGCAGAGTTCACAACCTTATCACTACAACTACTATTATTGTTATTATTCGTATGATCATCGTTGCTAGCGGTGTCTATCACAGAATTATTGTTCAAAATCGGCGGTTCCATAAAAGAACTAGGCCATACAGAAGATGATGTGGTCGTGTGGGCGTTCGGCAAGTTGTTGCGTAGTGTGTTGTGCACCGGTAATGCAACGGAACGCACCGGACCAGATGTCACCGGGTTACTACTCCTCGTAGTCGTCATCGCCGTAAAACCGTTATTGACAGCCCCAAAATTGGCATTATTCGCAATAAAACTACCACTAGGGCGGTAATGATACCCACTACCCATAATACCAGCTCCATACTCTGACTCTACCGTCCATGTGCTAGCCGTGTCCGAAGGCGTAAGATTAGTCGAGCCAGCACCGCACAATTTCTTCGCTGCCAAGATATCCGCCACGCACAAATCTTCCAGTGTCCTCATAAATGGCGGGGCTTCACCTAAGTCATCAGTTTCAGGCGATATCCGTGGTTCGTCTGATTCATTCTCGTGTTTAGGTAATTCATCACAGTACGACTCCGACTTTTGGTTACCTATGCCCGAAGTTGATGGTCTTTCTAGATGGAAGGTATTATTCGGATCCGAGGATGTTCCAAGTTGTTGTTCGGGCGAATAATGTTCTTCGTAGAGGTGCGGTGTAGATCTGTCCTGTAGTCGTTCCTTGCTGCGACCAGCGCCTTTTAATGTGCCATGAATTGCCGGTTGCTGGTGTTCTGTTTCGGGCGCATCAATGTCAGTTCCAACTTTGGCTGATATTTTACAGCTGACAGCTGGAACGAAATAACATAATCACAGTTTTCGCTTACTTTACTCATGT
>JASANE010023706.1:0-39360 GCA_030248225.1 Trileptium ribeirensis
AGATTCGAGTTAATTTCTATAGTAGAACATTAGCCAACACCAAAGTTATGCATCGTACGCCGTTTACAAAGTCTGTTATTTTATTCAATCTCAGCGAAATGAATCGACAAATGACAGCGTTAGAACAACATCCGAAAAACGTGTATGCATCTCGCATTCGACGAAGGGTTCGAGCTTGGTTTGGACGATTTGGGCCACAACTCGGGGATGCTTTGGAAAAGGTTCGTAGCACACTGGAGAAACTGGACATTCAAATTCGTCTTCTGCAGGAACCTGTGATGCACAGTCATCCGGAACGAAATCAATGGCTGAATACTGCTAATCGTCGACGTGCGCGAATTGAGCCATTTTGGCAGCAACATCAACGCCAATTTCATCGCTTCTTTGCAGCACAGGTCGATGGTGCAGATAATCGTATGCGTCGTCTATATGCGGGATATCGATCTTGTTTATCAAGCTTCGGTGCTCCACCTTATTTGGCGCCTGAACATTATCTACGACCAATTAGTTATCTACCTGAGCAGATTCGGCGTATTAATCAGAACGATTTCAGTATATTCGCCTCTCTGGATCAACCGCTACCGGAAATGCCAAACGCTGAATGGGGCGTCTACAATCATCAATAACTGATAAACTGCTAATAGCAATAATAACTTATAACTATTAGTGATTATATTCCGGATACGATTTTCGCCATAATAACAATCATCGACAATTTGCTTTATATAAACAATGAACAATGTGCCATTGACATTTTATTCGTCACGGAGTGCCAAAGGAAGAAAGAAAACTACGAACATTACTGGTGGTGAACTAAAATTATATTTTTATAGTCATTATTAATGTTGCTTATATTTCTCTTATATCGTTGTAATGGATATATACAATGTGGTAATTATATGATGATATGAATATGTTGTTGTGAAGTTATGTAATCATGGGCATCGGGCCTATATAAAGAACTCAAACTGAATTTTCATCTGAAAATTACTATATCTATCTGAAAAATTACTAAATCTTTTCTGTGTTTAAAATAACCTAAAGCTAAACATCCGGTTCCGCTTTGGGGGGAATAAAAATTGAATTTTCATTCAGGATACTACGGAATTTTAACTTAACACCAACTTGGACTAATTGATTTTTCAGGAAGATTTAAATTAAAATTTTTCTAAACCTACTAGTTTTCACAAAAGTTATAGAACTTATAAGAATTTCCAATATACTCATGGTAAATTTCATTAAGTATCTACCTCTATCATATTGTATCGAGCTCGATTATCAGGGTATATCGTATTTTATGTTTAATTCGTTGTGTTATTTGCATTCCATATTGTAATATGTTATAATACAATCTTGGTCAAATGTTAGCTTGCATAAACTTCAGGCTAAGTAGAACCAAAATCACAATATCATTTTTCAACCAAGTTTTACTCACAAATTATAACTCGGTTTATGGAACCATTTTCTTTGCTTTGGCAACCAATAAAACTATTTCCAATATTTTTATAGCTATACGAGCATTTTCTATATTTCAACTAAAAGGTTTTTGAATTGATATAAACAAAATTTCTTATTTTTCTGAGTTTTATATCGCTTTATATAATCGATTCGGGTAACTATTTTATGTAACTCAGTAATGGATATAACATTATATTCAAATAACTTTGGTTAGTTAATTGTTTACGGTGTATAATATGTTTGCTCAGCATTAATCTTTTCCTGCCATAATATTTTACTTTTGTTCGCATTGATAATATGTTATGTTTCATTATAATCATTTCGTTGATGCCTTATATATCTAACGTTGTTAATTGCTTTTCAAAATGTATAATAGGTGGTTATTCTTTGCTTCTAATGTATATGGGTTTGCTATAAGATAATTTTCCATCAAATAGAAATTTCAAATACAAGCTTAACCTGCTCCTTAGATCATATACTCAACGGGGACGTTGAGGAATCGGGTCCGGGGGGTCAACTTTTGGGAAGGTCTAACCTTGTATTTCCCTCCCTCCTAGACCATATTTCATAGGTTTTGACCTAATTTCTAAAATTATATTCAATTTCATTATCCTCCCCTGGGGACATCCACCTCCCCACAGGGGCGACTCCTATATCTATTTCCGAGGGTGAGAAAACTATCTAAATTTCATATTTCCTCCTTATTTCTCATCCTTTACCCCCATATGTTACCCCTTAAAACTGACTCAACATCCATCAATTTACAAATTTCTTTATTTTTATTTAAATAACCCATTTTTCCTTGATTTATAACTATCCCCTTCCGGTGGGGTGAATTACCTCTCAGCCCCGGTCGGGTGATATTATCCCTCACTCAGGAAATACTTTAATCTCACTATTATCCTATTTTCATCGGGTTAAAAAATCCGCTGATTTCCACCATTATCTCCCAAAACCAAATACATCAATATTTGACTTTTTCCTAATTACATACGATTTCTTAACTCTCTAAACTAACCAAAGGGGGTTTCCCTTAATTATCCCTATCCAGAAATATACTTAACGCCTATGGGATACCTCTATATAACTTTATGGAAAGTTTTCTTAAAATTTTCAAAATATTATTATTAATAAATATTATTATTATTAATAAATAAAATTAGCTAGCTAGTTTTCACTACTGTTGTGTAAGGCTAGCTACTTCATTAGTTTATGAGTTTTAGTCGACGTATGTGTGCTGCGGAGTAATATAATTATTGTTATTGTTCTTTGAGTGATGTTGAATATATTATGTACGTACGGTTGTTGACGAAGTTTTTTTTTGTCTTAGTATTATATTTCGTTGTGTAGTTTTCCACCATTCTTCTTTTGTTCTCGATTCAGTTAGTAACCTAGCTATAAGCGCTTTCCGATGGTTCTGGTGTTATCTGACTATGGAGTGCCGGTGATTAGGTTACGACTGTTATAACGTGTACACGAATTCCGCTGGTAATATTTTTCCTAGCTCAAGGACAGCTTCATTAGTCTGTCCCATGCTGTCCTATATGGGCCTATACGATTTTCTCGTCCTAATACAAACTCGGTAACCGTAGATACCCGCATAGCTATACATACCACATGGCCGCACGCACATGTTAATGTAAGTAGGTTCACTCACAGTGACTTTGCAGGAGGTTACCTGCATTTCTGGATCCTGCCGAGGAGGCGGGTGCGCTAGGCATAGTAAGCCCTAGCTGGGTTGTATGGCAGACCAGAAAAAGGGCAGCCCATTCCTTAAACGGGAACCTCTGGGTGGGATTGGTCTTTCTCCCTTTCCGGCACCCTTTTACCACCCGTTGGACCCCAGGCTGCCACACCATGGGCTGCTCTATCGTCGAAGGCTGTGACATTGTAAACCTTCCTTAGGGTGGGACATAGTTGTCGGAACTGTGTCTTAGCGCAAGCCTCGCCTAGGGGTGGTCCAATGCACAGGCCGGGGAAATTTTACGCTTAGGGGGCTTGGCAGTTATGGGCCAACACCCACGTTCTATTTAGGGAAAATCCTGTCACTTGTCCCTAACACTAACACATAAAATGCTTTAGTTTTTCAGGTTTACAAAACACACGAAAACTTCAGGTAGTACGATTTAAGGTACATGTATCCTATAATGCATGATCGCACGCTATTGTCCCAAACTAGTTAAAATATAAAATTATAAAAATTGTTATAAGTAAAATTGGTTACGCAGTGCGAAACTTTTGGTTATCGCTAAAATCTCGCTATGTGAGAAACATACTATCTTTGCTATACCTGGTGCATAATGCCGAGGTTTTGTTAAGTTTTGTTCTATAATTTTTTTATTATGTTCTAATGACGTTACCATATAATCTTTAAAAAATTTTCAGCTAACTTCGGGTAATAAATTTTCTGCTATACGGCTGTATATGTTGTCCTCCCGGCAGGAGCTAATGGTTGTGTTTTATTTATTTTACTGGTAGCTTACTGGATACTATCTACAACCGATAGATGGTGCAGGTCACCAACGCGTGCACTACTTTTGGTAAAACACTCAAGGTGGCAAGGCCACACTATTTTCTCAGTACCTGCTCGTTTGGCACCTTCTCAGTAATATTGGTTAAATCGTTAGCAAACGCTTCTATTTCAACTGACCGTTGACCTCAATGTATTAAAGCGTTGTTCTTTATTTTTAGACGACTTGTAAATAGCTAGAGCTTTATCGTCCTGGTGCAAGCCTGCTATCTTAATATTACGATCTCTAAAGGTAAAACATCCATCTTTACTCTGTGTAGGCAGTGGTTATCCTAAGTAACAAAACATTTTATTGTGTACTCACAAGTTAACAAACTTATGGAAAGTCCTTTCTAGCTCCAGTCTGTACCTCAACTCTGGCCGCTTGCCAAGCTGAGATAGAGCTTGCATGCCTTCAGAACTAAGGTAGTTCACTCCCACTCTGATTCCACCACCCATGATAAAATTTCTTAGTTCAAACTTTTTGATTCCAATTTTTCAATTTTACTTTTTAAAAGTTATGCCAAAACTTATTCAAATTATTTTTACTACGCACTACGGGACTGTTATGCGGACTCTTCGCCGTAGTGACACTTTGGCTAAAACATTCTGCATGAAATTTATAAGTATTACATTCAGAACCTGTGATCTCGGACACGTTCTGGTAAATTCTAACTTAGGGGTGTGTGTGCTAGTCTAAACAGACACGACACACACCGCCATGCAAAACTATTTAGGGAATCTCCAAATGGGTTATCATTTTAATTCGCAATATTGTACTATTGTTTCTTGACTGTTTATTTCAACTTTGCAAATTCTTTTTTAAAAATTTTTTTATTTGGTCTTAAATTTATTCAATTGTGCAATTCAAACTTTTCCAAAGTTCTACTTAATATCTACTACTTACTTAATATTACTACCAAAGTTTAAGCGGTCAAACTCGGACAATGCATGGCGATCATATGTTCAAAAGAAACATATCGCAGATTTCGAAGTCGAAGCCTCCGTAAAGCGTTTTGAAAGAAAGCTTGCAGAAAATATCGATAAAGATAGAAAGTCATTTTTCAATTATGCGTTAAAACGTAACAAGCTACCACCAGTTGTTGGACCTATGGAAAAATCAGATGGTACCCTTTCATCGTCCCCGACAGAGGATCGTATTATCTTCAACGACTACTTCATGTCTGTCTTCAATGAACAAACTTTTGTAGCCCCCAAAGTTATTTATAGAACAAATGCCCGCATGACTTCCGTTGAGGTTTCTCCTGATATCGTTTTTGATATACTTCGTAAACTTAAGCCTTCTGCGGCTCCCGGACTGGATGGCATCTCAATTACTTTCTCGCCAATACGAAACATATAATTTCATCCCGTCTCGCGCGTCTTTTTGAACTTTCTCTGTCTTCAGGGACATTCCCACTGCAGTGGCTTGAATCTAAAGTAGTTCCTATTTTCAAAGGAAGTGGAGATCGCACTAGATGCCAAAATTTTAGACCAATTTCTCTGACGTCTTCAACAAGTAAAGTTCTTGAATCTGTGGTACGCAGTTCTTTGGTTCGTTATTTACTTAGAAACAATTTAATCTACGACAGCCAGCACGGATTTAGGTTAAACAGGTCAACTACTACGCAATTATTAGACTTTGTTAATTTTGCTTCCAGAGTCGTAGATTCCAATGACTGGCTAGACGTCGTCTACGTAGACTTTAAAAAAGCTTTCGACAAAATTAGTTTGCCCGCTCTGCTGCACAAGCTAGAATGTTACGGTATCGCCGGAAGTCTTTTGGCTTGGTTCCGCAGCTATTTGTTCCGTCGTAAACAGTCCGTGTTTGTTAATGCCTCATGTTCACCTTGGTGTTCCGTTCGAAGCGGTGTCCCGCAGGGCTCCGTTCTCGGCCCAACTCTATTTCTACTCTTTGTAAACGACATTGACGAGTACGTATCATGCGCAATTTATAAATATGCCGATGATCTTCGATTAGCACGCCGTGTGTTACGCTATGAGCCATCGTTTGACCACGATGCCTTTCAATATGACCTAGATAGTTTGACTGAATACTGTCACGAATGGTCTGTTGCTATAAATGAGCTTAAGTCATTTGTAATGCATTGTGGCTTCGGTAATCCCTGTGCTGCCTACGCGCTGGATAGTAATTTACTGCCTACTACAGCCACGGAAAAAGATTTGGGAGTAATTGTGTCAAATGACTTGAAGTTTTCTGTCCACTGTGCTTTCGTAGCCGCAAAGGCTCGCCGTATCATTTTTCTTTTACGTCGCACTATCCAACATTGGTCGAATTTCATCTGGCTTCATCTATATCGTTCGGTTGTTTGTCCTCACGTAGAATATGCAGTAAACGTTTGGTGCCCTCATTATGAGCGAGACATAATTGTGATTGAGAAAGTTCAACGACTAGCCACCAAATTACTACCTGGTTTACGGCATCTTCCATACGAGGATAGGTTGTCTTATCTGGGAATACAAACACTGGAATGCAGAAGACTCAGAAGTGACCTGATCTTGCTTTACAAAATTTGCTACGGCCATGTAGACGTGGATATTCAGAAATACTTCGTCCCCGGGTTTGCGGATACACGAGGACACCACCTTAAGCTTGAAACACCCGACATAGCTCGCCATGATGTCCGCAGATTCTCTTTCTCGCATCGAATAGTACGGTTTTGGAATTCACTCCCAACCGATGTAGTGTCAGCACCTTCACTGTCATCGTTCAAAGCCAGACTTCATGCCTCAAATGTCTTGCCTGCATAATTACTATTATTTTGTTTCAATGCCCAATCTTGTCTCGCTCCAAGGCGAGGCATATCTCCTTCCATTGACGGTTGCGAACATATGTTGCCTAATTGCTATGTCACAGTACCATTGGAAGGAAGAAATGGTACGTAAATGGTACGTTAATGTCATAACTTACTCTTTTTCAAAATGTTATCAATGTCCCATGGCCTGTCAGTCGGACTAGCCAGGGTACAACCGTTGAGGAGCTAAGTGCTCACCTTCGATAACATTAGTTAAAATTCTTATGTTAAATTTTGAAATTCATCAGTTCTGTTTAAGCATTTTTAGTATAAATTAATTACCCACGGCACGTTCTCCGGACTCGCCAGGGTTGAGGCGGTATTGGCACGGATATGCAGTTTTGCTAACCAAAATTCAATTTAGTTTTAGCCTAACTTTGAAAAGGGTCACACCTAAAAAGGTGCCGAACGCACCAAACCTATTCATACCTAAATTCTCAATTTTTATCCCATAGTCAATTACTTTTTAATGCAATCAATTGTCCCAGTTCGCTCAGGTTGCAAGGCATAATTGGCAACCAACTCGAATTGGTTCAACTGTAGTTTATGTTAATGTATATACGCTCACACAGCCTATTCAGCCAAATTTGCAATCAAGTTCCAAACATCAACCTAAACTTGATATCCCTGCCCGGGACAATGACATGTCTACCGTCGGGAACTCGCGCAACTCTCATCCAGTGATAAAGGGTATCTCTGACCGCTGGTAGACCGGTGCATCCCTTGGTGGCTCTTACCTCTCATTCTTGATTTCACTTCTCCTTGGGCAATTCTCGAACTCGCTCTCAGCTTTCACCCCTATCCCTCTGGCCACCATTGGAGATGTCGGTTGCGTTCTAGTAAGAAACGTACCGCGGAGAAGGCCGATAAACTCACAACTATTACTCGTGGTTGAGTTTTAGAAATTTTGAAAGCAAAGAAGTTCGGCAGTAGACTGATGAATGTAGAAAATTTAAAATTGAGTTCAGTTTAAAATGTTAAATCGAAGAAAGCGCCTAATAGTCCTGCATGAAATTCAGGCCATGGTGAGCTCTGAGCCCTGGAATATAATACTTTGAGTTAGGGATTTTATTTACAGAACTGTTAATAACAAGATTTTAAAGAATATATAAAGAATTACGATCTCTAAATAGTTTTACTTTGCTAATTCAATGATTACCATGTGGATACGGCAACTTTCGTATGTAGCATTTTTAAACTGACTCTTCAAGTTGATGATCTGGCTAGTCCAAAGTGGGGTGAGGGGCGGGGGTGGCAGGCATTTTCGGCTGCACCCGGCAAAACGGAGGTACCCCCGGCAAAAACTCGGGTATCCCCCGGCTCAAAGGCCCCTCCTGAGAAAAATGTACGTATAAACGCGACAAAATTCCGCAAAAAAATTGGCCCGCGGCAAAATCCGGCACCCCCGGCAGGTGAGCCGGGGCGCCCCCGGCTCAAGCCCCCGGTTGTAATTTCCGAAGTTTGGACTAGCCAGATGATGGTAGTCGGACCAGGGTTTGCTGACTCGCCCCTACTCTACCCCATTTACCTGACTCGACTTTATTAAAGTTTATAAAACTGAAGTGCTCAGAAGCATATAAGACGAAACTAATGTTAAAAGATGTTAATAACGCTCAAAATAGAACTTATCATATCAGAATTTGAAAGAAAAAAGTCAATTTGACGCTGTGATGGTTGGGCTTGTAGGTCTTAAATCAAAGTTTCACATATACTTAAATAAGCCGATGCCATGTATATATCGATGCTGTTATGGGTTGGTGGATTGTTTTCTACGAGCGTGTGGTATATCACGACACCAAGATATCTAAGAGATGTAATCCTACCTTGCACCCAGGTGTCAAAGGTCTGTCGACTTAGGGAATAGATGGTATCGCGGGGGATAGGCCTGGGTGTGGGTAAATTTTTTAAAGTTGGGAATTGGGAACCTAAGCATTTTCCCGATTATGCCGAAATTTTCCCCAAGTTTTGCCAATTAGTGATAAATTTCCTAATTTACCTTATTTTATGCTAATTTTACCCCAATTTTTGCACTATGTTTAGTCAAATTTACCACACGCTTTGGTCGGGGCGCGCACGGTGCGGAACATTCATGGTGACCGATCCTTAGGTGTATCCTCCTACCCTCCTATCGACTCCTGTACTTGTACCTTGCTTCTGCGCTATATGTCTGCGGAACCTGACAGTTTTGTATTGTCGGTGGAGAATCAAGAAGAGTACTTGCTACACCAAATTCTAAAGCCGGCTATAACAATGTTGTCAAATATACTCAGTCTCAGCTACAAAATGATTTATTTTCCATCGATTCGCCGTCGAAAACTCACTCCGTTTACAGAAACTTTACTGAAATTGCAGTCCTAGATATACTACTAGGTCCCAATGCGTCTCAACTTAGCATGCAACGAATGTGATGTCAGGACCCATTAGCTTTACTTAGGCATCCTTGCCGTGAATGCATGCAGCATCGCCGGCGTGACCACATCCTAGTCCTATACAAAAATAACTTGTATATAGTCCATTGCAAACGCGTGGATAACTTGTGTTTATATTCAAAGTACCCAAGACCTAGACCAACTAACTACGTCATCAAATAGATTAACTCAATCACAACCCTAGTCTTGACCTTGACTTTAAAACTGTAAGAGGGTGTCTCCGCTCGTTCCAACCTGCTTCAAGCTGCCAGAGCGCCGCAAACACCCTTTCAACTTCAACCGATGCCTCGACTGCTTAGATTTAAGCAATAAGCATGCAACAGAAAATGTTCCGGCGTTCTATGCTGTTACCAATCTCAAAGCTGCATATGTATCGATTACAGGTAAAGAAGCAATTCAACTGCGGCCCAAATATATTTCTAGGTCGCAAATATAATTCGTTATATTGTATTGTATTGTATTGTATTTATTGTTTCACCAGCAACACATAGGTAATAGACTATAACAAATAACATTATAACATAGAATTACATTGTTGTCTGTGAGGTAGAGCCGGGCCAACATGGCTACTTATGCCCTACCATAAGAAAGTGAGTCAAATCAAAGCGAGCTAAGCGAAGTTTGAAAATTTGTAAAGATGGTGACGTAACTATAGATTTGCGTAGCGAATTCCATGTAAATTTAATCCGATTAGCAAAAGAATATTTTCTAATGTCTAACCTACTGTATTCGACAAATAATTTACGAGAATTAGATCTGGTTTTGTCATTAGTCACCAACTGAAATAACTCCACATCACTAATGTCTACAATCATGTTTAAAATTTTAAATACCAGGACAAGGTCTTTGAATAATCGACGATATTCAAGCGTTTTTAAGTTTAATCGCTGTAGTCTTTCCTCATAAAATGTTTGAAACCTGGAATAAGCCTAGTAAATAACCGTTGAACCCGTTCTAGGCGATTTATTTGGCCAATTAGATATGGGTTCCACACCTCACTACAATACTCCAAAATAGGTCGAACATAAATACAAAATATTTTAACAAGAAAAGCTGCAGTTTTACATTGAAAGTTAGAGTGAATATTATAACTTAAACGTATACACGTGCATACAATATTATCGATATGATACGAAAACTTAAGATCAGCTGCAATCTCAATGCCTAAGTCACGAACGGATTGTGAATCAATTAACTTATGGCCATTTAAAAAGTAATCAATTCCAGGATTATTATGACCCAGGTGTAAAACAGTGCATTTTTCAATTGCTAGTTTTAACTGCATTTTATTAGACCAATCACTAATTGAATCTAGATCAATTTGTAATAAAGAAGATTCTGAGCTATCTCGAAACTTAAGATAAATTTTTGCATCATCGGCAAATAACATAAGTTGAGAAAAGTTTATATATTCTGAAATGCTACGAATATAAATGAGAAATAATATTGGTCCTAACAAACTCCCTTGAGGAACACCTGAGAAAACTTCAAGTGATTCAGAACAGTGACCATTAAGCTCAACATATTGAAAGCGGTCAGACAAATAATTACCAATCAGTTTTAACAAGGCGCCACATATGCCAATGTTATGTAACGTTTGAATCAGCTTACTATGACATACAGTATCAAACGCTTTTAAAAATCCAAGTACAGAACATCAACAAACTGACCAGAATCAATCGACTTGGTCCAATCATCAGTAGTAAGAAGGAGATTAATAAGAGTAGACTTCCCCTTGGTAAACCCAAATTGGAAACAATCAAAGAAACCAATATTGACCATATACTGAACAAGTTCCTTTTTAATAATGGATTCTAACGCCTTACTGAAACCACAAAGTTGACTGATTGGACGATAGTTCGAAGTTAGGCATTTTTTACCTTTTTTAAAAACAGGAATTATTCTTGCAATTTTCCATAAACTGGGAAAAATTCCAGTATTAATGGATTTCTTGAAAATAATTGCTAGTGGGATGCTTACACTAGATGCAATTGAATTGAGGAAATCCATCTGAACCATAACTAGTCTTATGAGCTAAGTTTAATAAAGCTTCAAGAACATTATCATTGTTAATTTCAATGCTTTCAAGTAAAGTAGTACTATAATTGTGAGCAGTTAGCGTCACAGCATTATCTATAGTGAAAACAGACTGGAAATAGGTATTAAATTCATTTGCTTTATCAGTATCGTCGATAAGAACACTCTGATTAGGACCCAACAAACAAGGTATTTCACTGCTTACTTTCAGTTTAGTTTTCAAATATTTATAAAATTTTTTGGTATCCTTTATTTTGATAACACGAGATTCGAAATTGTACACATCTTGTCTTTTTGAATCGCGAGCTGCCTTAGCCGCTTTCAACCATATGGTTTCACTTAATACAGATGGAGAATTTTTATACAGTTTGTGACACAATTTTTGCTGTCTATGTAGCAATATTGTTTTACGAGACCATTTATACACAGCAATTGACGATATATGATACGTTGGAACAAAACAAGAAACTGCTTCATTAATAATAGAGTTAAGAACAAGTAACATTTCATTAACACCAATGCACGTGGCAAAACGATCACTCCAGTCAATATTTGAAATAAACCTATTATTAATATCGTTAAAATCAGCTTTTGCAAAATTTCTAGAAGCAATAGTGCATTGCTCATGAATGGAGAATGGACCGAGGAATCTCTCAACTAGTAAATGATCCGAATGTACAAATGAATCACTAACTGCCGTAATACTACAAAGATTTTGTTCATTAGAGAAAACTAAGTCGAGAATATTACCGTCCCTATGAGTAGGCTCAAGAACTAGTTGTTCAAAACCATAGGATAATAATAGATCATAAAATTTAAGCTCATCTGCATTGGTAGGAAATTCGCTATTACACCAATTAATCGAAGGAAAGTTGAAATCTCCAAGAATAACTGTAGGCTCATGCACCGATATGTTTAAAATGGACTCTAATTTCTCAGTTAAATTTTCTACGGAACTGTGTTTATTTGGGGTTGGAGAACGATAAATTGCTATAAATTTAATTTTTTTCTGTTTTACTTTATTTCCAAAGAAAATATTAAATTGAATCAACTCAATAAATTCGTTAGCAATTTCATCGAGAACAATATATCGATATTTTTTAGGAATCAAACATAGTACACCACCTCCTCCGAAACCATCACGACGGTCACGCCGAAGTATATGGAAATTTTTACCTAAAATACCAAAAAAACTGTTAGAAGTAGAAGAAGTAAGTTTAGATTCGGTAATAACAATTATAGAATTGTAATATTCTGAACACAAATAATTTAGATCGGGTCCTTTAGAAATTAGTCCATTGGTATTCAAAAGCACTAGACCAATCGTTTCAGTCGCAGTGCTTCGAGTATATAGTCTCAGTTTCCCGAACCAGAGAAGAAACCAGCACATTGACCAGATTGTATCACAGGACGCGGAATTATCTGTTTATGTCGAATAATAACATCTTCTTTATTACGGCGTCGCTCAAATAATTCATTTCGTAGCTGTCGATCCTTTGTTCGTTCAGCAAAAGTCAAGTCAAATCGTACAAATGGTCGAATGCGTAAGCCATTCAGTGAAGAATCACCAGTAATAAGATTTTAGAGCCCTTTAAAAACGACATTCGATCTCCAGAGTAGCCCTCTTCAAAACATATTTTAAGAACTCGTTTTTTAGAGGTTTTAGGGCCATCGCGAAAAACCTTCCGAATAGCATTATTATTATTATTATTTATATTTCAAACATCTGAAGATAACTGACAGAGCTAAACTCTAGGCAACAGGTTTCAACTGTTTGGTACCTCCGCAACCTTAGATATTGTGAATTTTCAATATCTGTCCTGGAATGTCAGTGTAATTGCAGTGCCCGCATACCACACCGCTCCTATTTGAAATCCTAGAATAAACAGGGTATAGCAGCGCATCTTGACATTACGAGCAAATGAAATTACGACATAACGCGGTACTTAATTTGGGGCACTCTGCAACCCCGTTTCATTTCTCATCGTTTGAACCTCAAAAACTTAAATTGCAACCCGACCTGGTCCGCAGGCATATACATCAACCCGACCCGAACCGTACTGTACACCACTCAACTGCCATTTATGGTCTGACATTCCACAGGGGAACGCGGGCCCGTGGAGGATGTATGGTGCCCCAAGATTACTTGTGACGTCGCACAGTGCCCAGGTGATTTATGACATAGCTAAACAATTAACCGCATTGAACAATTATAGCAAACTGTAACGATGAATTATACCGAAAACGAACTCAAATCGAATTTTTTTTTGCATAAAGCGTCACTACATTGTAATCTGTATTATTTATGGGTGAGTTCACTAAATCGTGTTCAGTATTCTCTGCTGTGTAGTAAACCACCAATACGTTCAAGACATATTTATCGATATATCGTACGTCGCTGTGATGTTCCATGGGTTATACTAAGAGAGCACAATTCAAGACTGGCATTTCGCAACTCTCAAAAAATGTTAAACCTTGTTGGGTGTTACGGAGTTTTTCGATCTACCT
Source organism: Trileptium ribeirensis (assembly GCA_030248225.1). NCBI lineage: Eukaryota > Metazoa > Nematoda > Enoplea > Enoplida > Thoracostomopsidae > Trileptium > Trileptium ribeirensis. Next base: position 13,758 of record JASANE010023706.1, read on the forward strand.
CTCAGGTACTGACTACTAACCGGGAACGTGAGATGAAAAATGGCGCTAGTTGTTCAACGCTAAAAGTGGCGCTACAACTAAATATTCTTTGAATTTTTTTGCATATTGCCTTGAATTTATCGTTGGTGTCGAAATACCTCATAATTAGAACTAAAATCACCACAAATATGAAAAAATTGGTATAAACCAAAATCGTCTGAACTCTGAGCCGCCTCCATATATTCGATTTCCATAATTGGGTCCCCCGGTTATTTCCCCCGTAAATTTTAATCATGCGGAGAAGCCAGCCTTATGCATTGCGGTTTGTACCAACTGAGGATGTACCCTGCCTGTATTATTTAACGAGTAACGTGCAAACAGGCTAATGGTTTAACGGACCTATATCTATGGGTCTATAATACGCTCGAATCGATGTTGAAACTCATAGCCGTCTTGCACTATTAATAAGGGTGACTTCATTCTCGTTTAATATCTCAACAAGTGTACATGAATCCGTTCAACAGCTTTTTTAGCGCGAACCTGAACAACAGTTATCGAAGCTAAATTCCCAACTGTTCTGCTTTTGAAAGATACTCGCTCACAGCAGTATAGTTGCAGTTAAAACATTTTTATATCCGTCGCAAAAATGCATATACTATAAACTAAGGTTATGCTTCGGCAAGAAAGAATCCCAGCGAACGGTTAACCCACGAAGATTTTTATTGAATACAAGCGTAAAGCTAACCACTGGCTAACGCAATGTTATTTATAAAAAAAGTTTGATTAAATGAGACATAATTAAGCGTTGCAGTTTATTTTTGCTGACGCAGGTGTGAATAAACGATAGTAGAAATTTGGTTTTGCTCACCGGAGCGAAAATCTGAGCGAAACGTGAGGAGTAATACCATGCATTGTGCGAACCTTGGAAACGCAATTTTAATGTCAATGTAGACTTCAAATGAACTTATGACGCAATTGAAATAACGACAGCCTTAATAATTGTTGCAGATAACAAGACTGGAATTTTGCGTAAGAATTGTTACATCGATTGAATAGCCAGATATTAATTTTTTCTTGTATTGTGCTTGAGGTAAATATTTAAAATCGAAACATTTTCAAAGTTGTTAAACGGTACCATGAAGGTATGTTTCTTCTAGTCCAACCAGCCATACACAAAGAGACTGACTCTAAGACGTCGTCATCTGTCATATTCCATTAAAATTGAAGATACATATTTCGCATTAATTAAATGGCGTTTATCAGGCTATGTTAACATATTTTGCTGTCTAAATACCGTTATTGTGTGTTTTTCAACAAAACGAAATCCGCATTAGGTTAAGTGACATTCTTCGTCGTCTAATTTGTTGTGGGATGTTATATTATAATTTCGCCTCTAACCGTTACTACAACACTCGCCTGAAATGACTGCTGATTTTTCGAGAAATTTTTAATGATGTTCGAAACGCGTGGTTGGTGTGTTTTTGAAATTTTTAGCGCTTTCTGCTTGTTCCTAAATCGGTAGTCATTTCTGGTATTTTGTCAAGATTTAGAATAGTATAATTAACATTATCTCCTCCGGTGATATAAATAATCAATTTTTTTGTCTTTTTGTCGTTGTACGTTCGTTCAACTTGTTAGAGTCAAATAATGTCGTCCAGATTTGGCAGCCGTTCGTCTGCCGCCGAGCTTCGAGTTCGCGATCGACAGACGGTTCACGACAAATTAAGGTTTGTTTGGACGATTTCGTTGCTTTTGACCGCAAAACGAATTGTGTATTTTTTTGCTGGGAGTAAAATAATTTTGGGGAAGTATAATCTCTTTCTCGAAGCTGTATAATCTCAAATGATAACCGCTTTTTATAAGTCTGTTCGTTGCTATAAGCGATTGCATAATAGTAATTATTTGGATGTTTTGTTTTGGACTGTCTTCCTCTTGCGGAAAAAGTTATGTAACAATGTTTGTGTTCATATCACCATTGCTCGCTAAGAGATGTCTTTGTTTAGAATATACTGTACAGGGTAGTATGTCCATTTATATAATATGGCACTCGTCGCAGTGTTGTCTCCTCTATAACGACGGGTAACGGAAGTTTGGTTTAACTGGGGCTTAGGTGGCGCTAAATAATTCATGTTCAGATTTCTGTCATCTATCGTTGTTAAATGTCCTGTCACCGGTAATGTATTCATTAACTGCTTAACTGCTTAAAAATGTTATCGACCATAAACATATCCTACCGCACTCATATTCTGGAAACACCGACGTATATCATTAATGGATTGTATTTGGCAGCCCTTGGATAATTGCAGCCGCCCCTCCATGTTTACGGACATCGGAACACAGATCTGGTCCACGTTCTAGACTCTAAATGTACCCCAACCCCAGGATTTTGGATCTTTCCTAAGGATTTCGGCGGTTCCCACCAGGTCACACACTTTCCCTCAGATAATTGTTGTCTTTCTCTAGGCCGGCCCGCAGCACAGCCGAATATTTTGAGGTGACATCAAAATGTTCTAACAAAAATTGGTAGAGCGAAACTTAATATATACTGCTGTGTGTATTCATGGTAAATTTATGAGATGAAGCGCAGCATGCTAAAATACACAGTTTCAGCAAATACGCAGGAAAAACTATGATATTTATAATATGTTAATTGCTCCAGAATAAGCCAGCTAACGGTTCTTGTTGAGTGTCTTGCGACAAATTACTACCGCCGTTAATCATTATCAAGATACACTTTACAATGTTACACAAACATTTTTATTCTGACTTGCTTCACAAATTGTCGCGGGCTAATACAATTTCCAGCAATATTTTTTCTCTAATCATGTCGGAATTGTTCATGTTAACTTTATAACCAAACAACGCGAGGTCAGAATATCCGAAAATTATAAACCAACACTTTCTAAGATGTAATTTTTAAAAATTTGCGTCGGCAGCCGCAGTGCTTGCCAAATTGTTGCTCCAAATACTCCAAGACTCATCTAGCCCCAAACGCTAAAATAAGTGAAAAGATGTCTTTTTTTCAGATTTGTTGCTAAAGCATTTATAGGCTTATGAAACAACTCAAAAACGTAATGAGATACCCAGTTTACTGTACTTTTAAAACAATGGAGCAACGTCTTTACCTGATTAAATAAACCTAGGCGCAAATGATTCCCATCCAACGAACAAAATGACCATTAATACATTTTTATATTTACCTTATTATTAAGACCAATAAGTGTTTTACAAAAAGCACAGTACCATGCATAAATGAACAAAATTCGCAGAGTTATATTTCGAAAAAAACATGTAGCCAAATTTTTTAATTTAGTTGTAGGCAGGGGGCTAGAAATGGTGTATGCTTTTATTTCCTGGCTTCCAAATTGCCCTTGAAGTAGCTAGGAGATCTGAATTGGGGCACACAGGTCGAACAGGTGGTAGGGGAGGCGAGAAATTTGGTTTCCCAATGTCGAATTGGAGCACCGAAACTCGAAAATAGAAACAATAGTTGATTCATGGCACATATGCAATAATAACGCGCATTAGTAAAACCCTATAGATTGATAATGCTTTTAGCACAGAAGGTCAAAATTTGTTTTTAGTTCCACAAGAAAAAACGGCATATTTTTGCGTCGCAGGGAAAAATTGGCATATTTTTAGTCGTGCAGAATAATACTTTGGCGGCTGAATTAGCGTAATCCCAAAGATACCTGGTAGAGGCTGAAATACCTGGGCCTCACCTTTCTCACTCCGTAGGAAAGCGAGGTGCGTTGGATAGTGGACGATACATCGAAACCAATTGCATATGAGTTGTATGTGTCTCATTCGGAAACGGCACGGACCTACAACATAAAAATGTGATGCATGAACTTATTCTGTGTAATTTTTATTGAAAGTATTTGTATAAATTTCGAATTTCTGGGTTTTGTTCGGTCATTGAGCGAAGAAATTACGGGGCCAGTGATTTTGATATACTCAGAAAAATAGCCGTAACGTTGGTCTTTTGCATATACTGCTGTTGTACCATTTTCTTTCTATGCCATTAAAGCTCAGTTTGGCTCTTCGGAATAGCCACTCTAGCCAAAGTTGCTTCGTTTTCTCTCGATGCGCGAAGTACTAGTTTCATAGTGCTGAAATTTGTAGATTTAATTCCAAGAAGAAATTATTATTACAACGCCATTGGAACATGTTAGTTTTCCATTTTAGTGCCGTTGCGAAGAGGCGCCTCCGTCTCCTGCTTTTAGCTCATATCGGTCTATGGATTTTTATGTTTATTCGCCTTTCTGACGGTCTTCTCAATACGTTCGACATTGATCTATCGTTTATCGAGGCATGGGATATGCCACTGCCTAGGCCGTTCGAGTTTATTTGGCTTCTTTCAATGATCGGGGTTATTCTAGCTCTCGGCGCGACAACTGCGACAAATTCAACACCATTGCCTCGCCGGATTTCGTCGGTACGCATGGCGTACTATGCTATTTTCGTCACCGGTCTCCTGCCGGTTCTATGGGCGGCCGGATCAGGTGCCCCGCCGCTCGCACGGTATCTGCGCATGAGTGCTGCAGCGGCTGCCCGCTATTCAGCAATCGCTGACGCTACGGACAATGACGATGAGCCTGACGACGGCATCGATGAAAAAGATTTTTGGAACGGATGTCCGGTTATTGTGATGTACTGGGTGTTCTATGTGGTCGCCGGTCAGCTGCATTTATTTACGATGTTTGTCCTCGAATCTTTGGTACGGATTTGGACTGCTCAGCTGAAAAAGCAAGAGGCGCAACTAGCGGCAATCGCCCAGAACGCAGCTGACGAATTTACCGCGGGTCCTCAAAAGGTTTTAAGCAAAGAATATTGAACCTGTAGTACCGATTTGAAGCTGAAAAAATATTAATTGCTGTATGCCATTTCGGGTTTGTGCATTTTAGTTATATATCTGACGAACCGAGTGAGCTAACGACATCCCAAGGCGAACAGCTAAGGCATTCAATAAATGTATTACTTTGTTAATACAAGAATTTTATATAACTAGATACGGGGATACTCGATAATTAGAATCTTTTCGTTTGAGAAACTTTTTGGAGGATTAATTTATTTTAGTGCTCAACGTACCGTTTATGCCTTATTATTGAACCTGAGTAGAATTAATAAGTTAGCTGTTTTTTGTCTAGGCAGAGTTTGATAGACTTAGCTGTCTGCCGCCGGCTAACTGGGGGCTCCCCTGCTTCGCTTTTTAGCTCCCTACCCCGCCTCACGCCCCTCTTTCAGTCTGGCCAGCCCTCCTATTCGATTACTTCTGAATTTTGAACCGGGGTGCATCGCTGCTGATGTCCACCCGGTCTGCCAGTCTTTGTGGATTGCTACTGAAACATTTGCTAGTGCTTGACATTTTTCGAAAATTAGTTTTCTCTCAATTCGAGATAAAACAATACTTTTGTTACCGCGTCTATTATATTATTTTGATTTATAACATTGTGTTCCTTTTTGTGCAATTCATATGCTTTATCTTCTAGTTCCGTGGTTCTTATTTCTTTAGCATGTGATAAATTTCTTAATTTTTCAAGAATTTATTTGTACCAATACTGTTATTGTTTGATAATTTTATTTGTTCAAGCAAAACTTTTATATATATTTTAATCGGTGACGATATGACGTCTTGTAAGCTGCTAGTTTAATGTACATTGTGACGTCTAACTAACAGTATGGGTCCTTTTGTGGTTTTGGTGAATTTTTACATTTCGCTAGTGGCAACAATATATATTAATTAGACGTCAGCAAGTGCATTCAACTAGCAGCTTACAAGCCTTCATATCGTCACCAAAGGTAACGATACTCCTAGCACCACTAGGTGATGAAAGGCTCGATAGTGGCAAGAATTTGTTGATTGGGATACTGCCGAAGTTCAACTCTCATAAGCGAATGGCGAGATAACATTCAACAGCTGCTTAGAATGTTTGAGCTTGACACGTTTAATTAGCTCGTTCACTCAAAATATTTATCTGTGACCATTAACCTTTCTCTAATGACATGGAAACTCCATGACGGAACATTCCGCATTGATGATAGCCGTTCGACGCGATTCAGTCCATGCTAATGTATACTCTTGCAATGTATTTATTTCGGTCGCTGTTCGGATATAATTATTTGTAAATATCATGGAGACTTGGGTTTGCTGCAAGAGCCAAGTTGAAAAAATACGGCCGGGCTGAAAGCGGTAGACAGAAATTCCCGATGGGTGCTTCAGTGTACCGCTGGTGTTCTGTCTTTCCTTTCCGAGGAAAAGAAGTCTCAGCAGTTTAGGTGGAGTTATTCACTGCCAATCCTTTACAAACTTTGGAATTCAACTTTTTTGAGAAACAAAAAATTTTCAGGAGAAATCGAAAGACTCGATCCAGAATAACAATATACTATTGCCAATAATGAAATTCAACATTCCAATCGTTGCTTTTTAAACAAAATCTCTTACAATTTTTTTATAAGCTGCGAGGTATCGTGTTTACATATTTTCTAAACAAACGCTTGTTCGAGCTATTGGTTCGATTGTATACACTGCTACACTGCTTAAGTAACGTCATGTATGGCATTGCTCCAAACTACAGTGTGTATCCCTGCCAAAAATAACTGTTACGTTTCGAACGACCGAGCGTCGAACAAAATTTGCAATCCGCGAACAAAGTTTCACACAGCTGTAAAATTTAAAAAATCTAAAAATTTTCGAGCGAACATCGAACTAGCAGCACTGATTTCTGGCGAATTTTGTATTTTTAAGACATATGTTAAGAACATGTGTGACTATAATTAAGGCCATGATTAGCGGTGCATAATGTCAAGAAATACTATCGATTTTCTGCTGATTTCATTGTACTGTAATAATGCCTTGCTTTGTTATCAAAGATTTTCATTTTTTTATTGCCATGTTGATACCACATCTAGTCCTGTTTGAAAAATGGTTGTATCTGCTTATTATCGCGAATGATCTGCTGTTGTTTCTATTACCTATATCAGTTTTCCGGTTTCCAGTTTTGGTAATGTTATACGTATTTTTTTTGTAATTTTCGCAATTTCCGCTACTGTTGCCGTTGAAACATGCATTTTTGTACATACACGCAGGGTTCAATTTTGTTTTATAGCCAGATGAAACATAATATTAAGCTTATCAGTTTGTCTTCAAATTTAAAATGTAAGTAGAATATATATTTTCGACAGAATTATCGTAGACTTATGATGACTAAACAGCACCAGATGAATGCTTAATATGGAAGTTTATTGGAGCCGTGAAGACAGCCTCGGTGCATCTTCAGGTTCTGTTATGCATACCGCAGTATGGATTGTTCATAAATACTTAAGTTGGAACTTTCACTTGGGCATTGTCTACACTGGGCTCTTTATTCGTTGAAAATTTTACCAGGAGGAACGAAACGGATTGCCCCTGGTTCAGAACCGGGGGGGGGGCAATTCTGTAAGGATCTTTTTGCAAAAAATGGATAAAAATCGTGTCAGAAACACTGCCAAAGCGCTTTTGATGGAAAGAAAAAGCCATATTGAGTCAAATTCTGACAAAATTTACGAAATTTTTGGTTTCAAGACGGAATTTTAGTATAAGTTTTGATCAAATTCTATGTCATTTGTGGTGTTTCTACTCAGTGAAAACAGACAAATTTTGCCAAGAGGCGATGAACCGATGTGAACCCAAAATTTTGCCAGAGGTTCGAGGTGGGAGTACTTGAATATGTTCCCCAATTTGGAGCGCGTAGCTACAAGACATGTCAATAATTCTTAGTATTTTACATTGTTGCAAGTTTACATAACATAACATTGTGCCTCAAGCGCCACCTAGTACTTCTGCTACACGTAGAGGTTAAATACAGTTCGTGCAACGCAGCCAGCGACTGCATTCTTGGTAAAAGATTGAGATTATTGCAAAATCCGTGGAGCATCATTACAGCTTGTTTCCACTATATCACATCTGTTCAGAAAGTATAACATTAAGTAATTTAATCTCAAAGCCACAGAAACAAATGCATATTTCTAGGATTCATACGGAATATAATAATCGATTCTGATGGGAAACCCAGAGAAATTCCCTGATTTTGTATCAATGCATAGATCAACTAACGCAGAGGTGATATGCGGAAGACGTTTCTGTCGTGCTGGTGAATCGCAAAGCTCAGCATATGTCGTGTAGATCGATAAAAACCAGATTCTAGATTATGATCCACTGCCATATGTATCAGAGAGTAGCCGGAAGTCTCAAGTTTCCACCCAACCGAAGCCTAATCTTGTAGATTTTTATACGACAAAATTGATAGCTTTGAAATATGCTGAAAATGACAATAATTACGTTGCCCCTTAATGTAATGACGTTATGTGATTGTGTGCGATTTGCAGAGACTAAGGAAAGTAAAAAATCTTCGAATGCATTAACAAATGTATCGCACAATGAATAATACTGAATCAATGGGTTGAAATCTGCTAAAAATGGGTCTCACGATGACACTAATGTATTGGCTATTATTTGAAGGGGCCAAGGAAACTAAATCCTTTCGGAAACGGGGTTTTCAGATTCTTTGTGGCCCACCAATGCCCCGAAAATGCCTTCCACTATACATTTCTTGTGTAAACGGTGTTACACGGAATGTATAGACCTCGAATTTAGCTTCAACCATCTTGTTTCGCCCCCATTCCACGACTCACGATTGTTCTAATGTGATATATTAATGCAGCCGGAAACACAGAAATCTTGATTTGTTGGTTTTGACGGAAAATCAAAAATCTGTTTCCTAATGAGATGTGGTTTAGTTGAAAGCAGCTGTTTAGTAATACTCCGCACATTTAACAATAACTATAAGCCATGCTGCTACCATTTCTGAAACCCGGTTTCCGACTGCGAGGTTGCCGTGTTGCTCTGTTTGAACATTAATTTACAAGAATCGGAAACGCAGTTGCTGTTTTATGTTTGGTATGCTTGGATCTATGTGAAATACTCAGAATTACGTATGTCGCGGTGTCATATTCAAATACGACAGCACTGATTAAATATAGCTAGCATAACGTCTCAGCATGCCATGCATTGATATTGCAGATACGTGCTTGTATGCAACAAATGTTACAAACATCCACGTGGCGTTACGATCAAAAATAATTTCCGATAAGATTAAAAGGAAAAATCTTGCGTGAGGTATATCCTTGCGTTTAACGTCAGAAGTTGCTGAGTAACGTGCAAAAATACATGTTTGGTCTATGGCTGGAGCAAAAATGTAGTGTTTTCAAGCTTCATTAACCGGTATTTCGGTTGAGGTATATAGGATTTACGTCTTTCCCGCATCAAGAAAACGAATTTTCTTAGAAGCAACAGCAGAATGGATTTCTTTTACTGCCTGATCAGAGTTGTTTCTTAGTCATATCTATTAGCATAATTTTGTTCGATTTTTTCAATCCATATTAATTCGGATTTGATATACGTATTTTTTGTTTTAACTTTTTATTGAGCGGAGCTCGGCGAAGCCGAGCGAAGCGTTTTTATTTTCTGTCTGGGAGTAAAAAGGCCGATGTTCGTTCGTTTGTTCGGTCCGACGGATCTCAAGAACCACTGAACTGATTTTAAAAATCTTTTTTTGTTTGAAAGCCTATCATGTCGGACTGTGCACCTGATATTTGGGATTAAAAAATTTTGAGTGGTTAATTAGTAATTAGCTAATTAGTTAATTTTATGCAGCTAAAATAGAGAATTTAGCAATATTTGTGTTATTTATTGAAATAGAGCCGTTTCGATCAAACTATTATAGGTTTTTTGTGTCGAAGAATTCAAATATAATATTTTTACCAATGATAAAGCTCTATGCCCTATCCAATGTAGTTACAAGAACATAAAATTGAGTACATTGGTAATGCCACAGCCCAAGCTCCGCTCACAAATGTAGTTCCACTACCGACTAGTAAATATTTTATGTAACTGTACTGGAAGGCGACGGAAAGGCTTGCACACACCTAACTCACACTCGCCCACTTTACGCAATTTGGGGCAGAGAGGGTGAGAAGTTTCTCACGTTACGTAATTTGGGTAAAAAATCAGTGTTCACGTTCCCAGGGTCCGCTAGCTTCCATACCCATCTAGTGGCGTGAATCGACCCATCCCCCTGGTGCAGTTTACCCTTCGACCCTGTCGGGCCGAAATGGTCCCACTACGCCTAATACCAAAAATGTCCTTCGTAAGAATTTAACTCACTTCGAAAAATAAGTCTCTTTTGATGACATTTATTATTAGCTAACGTGTCTAATTTATCATAAGAACGCACGTTTTGTAGTGTGCTTATGTAAACTCCGTAAATGTGATATTTCTGGCAGTCGGCGTGTATATAACATAGAACGAAGACCATTTATAATGTGTTTCTCTTCAAGGCTCCACCGCGAAACCGGGCGGACAAGCCAGTGCATCTTCGGGAAGCAGGGTTCTTCGCAGCCCTTTGAGGGTGGATCCACCACGCGTTAACACACCACCGGCGATCATATGACCCAACCAAACTTACCATCTTCCCTTGAGACCCAGCGACACACTAAAACAAAACGGAATCTGCGTAGCTGTCACGCCCGCTCGTCTCTTTTCAATTTCGGCACCTAAAATTTTGCATTAACAGAACCATATATTATTGAATTCGAGTGGAATGAGAGAGCAAGCGAGCGAGTGAAGCCAGAATTTTCAATTTTGGCTCTGGATGGGGGGTTGAGGAGGTCTTGTCTGTGTATGTGTCTGTCGCACCTGGATCTCGATAAAGGTTGGCCGGATTTTGATGCAAGATAGCTCATTCGAACCGCAATGGTCGATTTAGGTGTAGTGACGGAGCCCGATTTTTGAATTTTTTCCCGTGGGAAAAGTTATGGGGCAAAATGGCGTCATCTTGGCTCATTTTTCGGGCACCCCTCCAGTTTTTACGACTTTTCTCAATAAGTAAACGATCTATCCGCAAACTAATAGGCCTATTCCATGTAGCTTTACCAGAGCTTTCTAATGATATATAACAAGTTTTTCAACTACTTCCCAATCTGGAGTCTATAAGCTTTTAGTTGGCGCCAAATTTCATATTTGGTGATAAGTCGTGGGAAATGCACCTAAATGTGTGCTTATTATTGGTTTTAGTGTCGGATATGTGGTTTTCTGGGCCAACAAGCTGGTTGCGAGTGTCAAAAATATTCTTTTTTTTGTGTTATTTTTATATTGTGACAAATATTTTTCACACTTCTGCTTCATACTTGGTATGAAAAATGCTTTCTACAACAGAGTTCGGGGTATTGTTCTCACCACTCGAATTCTGGCTCGCAAGCGAGCTTCACTAGTATTATTGTTAAACAATTTCTAGAATTCGAATGATCCCCGAACATAATTCAAAAGTTACCACCAATAGGTGTAACCGCAATTACTGCCTAATCCTCAATTTTGTCGAGATAGCAAAATGAAATCCTAGGTTAAGAACCGACTTTGGAGCGTGGTTTGAGGTCGTCACTCTGATGTCATGTGGGCAAGGAGACTAAGCGCTTTCAAAGGCTGATTAGGAAAATAAAAAGAATTTGCCGCTCGAGCAAAACAATACACACTAGTCGTAGAGAGAAATTAGCGGTAACAGTATAACACAACAGTATTGATGACGTTGTAGTAGAACAGTGGGTGAAAGCAAACATAATTACATTTACAGCATGAAGAACGGGAAAACACGTTGTTTTCGGTTAGCGAAAACCCGAATGAAATTTAAGCTTTTTTCTGTAACAAGGGTCTGCGATTCGATATCGGTAATGACAAAATAGGATGGTTGGCGGGGTCACCTTAAGTTTACTCATGCATAACTGTCATTCTGACTGCTAAAGAACACCTTGATCTTCTATCTCGATAAACGAAAGCTTAAATGCATTAAATGACGACGCTTTACGTTGTCTACTATATGTAGGTTTTATTTTTCTCAGTGTTTTAATTTTAGTGCAAAAACAGGATATCCTCGAATTATAGCGCAACTCATAAAATATAGCCTATTGACATTTTTGTTGAACACAATTAGGTCACCTAACGCTTTACTTCTCAAATTTTCACATTTATCACAGCACGTCGGAAAGTGTTCCGAGTTTGTCATTCGCTTTCTTTGTGAGGTTACTTGCGTTAGCTCCCACATAGCGTAGCGGCTAGCGTACAAGTATCCAAGTTCAGTCTGCCGCTGTGGAAAAAGTTTGCTCTAGACTGTGTAAAATATATGACGGTTTAATGAATGGAACGGTTAAAACACAAAAACCTTTGTTTTAAGATCTTGAAAAGAGTTAATTACCAACTGTTTGTGATGAAATTTGGTGTATAATGTTTATTCAGTGACACTGCTATAAGCATAATATGTAGTCGTATTTGTGTTTGTTTTCCAGCATTCTGGGCCTTCCGGTTAAGGTAGTATCGTGCTACTCGCTCACTAAATAGCTTCTTTTTCAACATTTTCGAGTGACTGTCAAACGATGTAGGTAAGAAAATATTAACAATTATTCAGTGATAGTGGCCGCTTACGTAGAGTTGTAGTCACGTAGTAATTTGCATAAAATTATTTACATATGTATACCCGGACTCTACAATCAAAATACTTTCCATGAAATTATTCATTGAGAAACGTGTTCTATGATTTTCGCACCACCAGACTGATATTTATTAATTCATAGAACTATTCCATAAAACTTAAAAAAATATTTTACAAAAATATAGGATTTATTTAAAGTTGAGTAAAGTTTCAAAAAATAATTGATCTAATTTTAAAAGAATATCGGATGGTGCAAAAATGGAAGAATATTTCGCTCAAAATTCATGGAAAGCATTTTGAATTTACTACAAACCAACATATTTATTTTATTCATACGTCACATATATTGTAAGCGCCTTGAAGAAATGGATATACATATGCATTGCTGGTACCGTCACGCTTGCATTATTGCTTCTGAAACAGCAAAATTTTATCATTCTAAGCGGAAAGTGTTGACATTCACTCCTGCAAAACACCAGGCCAATTTCGCAACGCGAATTCACAGAAATTGGTGAAATGGTCAAATTATTGCTAAGTGTCATACTGATGTAGTCAAAACATCCTTTAAATGGATACTTGTGCGTTTAATTGGTCTATCTTTAAAAAAACCGCTAGGCACCATATGATTAGTATATAAGGAAGCGAATTTGTTTTACCCAAAAACTTAAAGGAACTCTAAAGGTTTACACCACCCGATATAGTTAACTAATTTTTGGTTAGTATAAAATGACTATTTTGTGCCTGGGTTTTCATGGTGCTTCTCTCGACTGCAGAATGACCCCTAGGCCTTTTCACATAGGAGTGTCGCTATAGGAAATTTTGGATGAGGCCTGTCAAACGGACAAATTTATAAAAGCTGGGCTATAAATGTAGCTATTTCGGGTTGGAAGTTCTGTGACACACTGGTATTTGTGCGAGTACAACCTGGTGGTGCTTGGTATTGCGGGACGACTTTGGCCTCCACTCAAAGGTCAAAGGGTCCCACCGAAACTCCCTATAGTAAGACCCCAGAGCATTTTGATCGTTTTGCCGTAATATATTTCATTTTATTACTTGTGTTTCTACCGAACAGTTCAAAAGTAAATTTTTATCGTGTATTGATTTTTGCACCAGGTTAGCCAGTCTTTGGATGAGTGGTGCTGTTAATATCGAAAAAAGCCTTTTTGCTAATTCACGCCCACGAATCGGAATTAGATTTAATGACACAACATGAGTGCGGAAATCTGTAGTACCACGACCGTATTGCCATGTTCTTTGAAAACGTGCTGCTATAGTTTTTCGAGGAAACGAGTGCGATTCTGGGAAGCTTTAACAGATGCATGGAAAATTCGTACATCTCTTTGCAAAGCTAAGGCAAGGCTGTATTTTGTCAATGTAATAAGAATTTATCGTTTTACTACGTGCGGCTACCTGTGAATAAATGCACTTATTTTGCTACATGAGCTACATTTTCAACGTGTGGTGTTTTTACCTGGTTTGTCGGACGATGTGGCTTCCGGCAAACACTAGTTTGACCGTGAAAGGGTTTTTGTTTTAAATGTATATATTTCCCCACAATTGCTAGTCTAGTCGTCGTCCAATGCTGCTATTTTTCTAACTATTTCACGTCGGTGGTTTGAGCGGTCAATAACATAAGCTCAGTATTTGTTTTCGTAGCAAGGATGTAACGTTACGCCCCTCGGCATGACTCGTGTCAACAGCTTGATCAAGGTTTATGTTATCTTTCAGTCATCCCTGTCTGGCACAGAGTCGCACATTTGTAACAACATATATTGCGAAGGAATGCTCAAACCAAGTTATTATGGCGTGTGTTATTCGCTCGCCTTGCGAGGTTCTTTGAGTGGTCAAGCAATAGCATGGGACTTCGTGTACGAGGTTGGTACACTAACGAGCAAAGTTCAGATGGTCAATTTGGTACAGACATTAACTCATCCGGGAAAATGTTCGAAAGCTCGTGTTTACAAAAATGCTTGCATATTGTGATTAATCAAATAGTGTTTTTGTTATTTTAAGAGGGCGCAACTTTTTCTGAACAGCGAAAATGGCGCTCTCTTGGTTTTTGAGGCGAGTTACAATGCTACGAAAACAGAATTAGCTGAATTTCAGCATTATTTTGCTTCTAAATGTTATATTAAACCTGCTGGGTGTCACCAAGTATAGATGTTTTCTATATAGTGCCCAAATTTTGCAGTTAGTTTTGGTATTGAGTTTTTGAAAATAAACCGAGTACTATGAATATATATCTTCTACTGTGAAGAATTTCCGGAATGCATCACATAGGTTGAGCTGATCTAATTTATTACGTAGACAGATGGAAATCAAATAGAAGCTAACATGTCTACAATTGGTTAGTTTAATGGTTAACAGGTCGTATGGGAATCACAATTTTTCTTGAATAAGAAGTGAGTGAGGATGTAAAACAGTATTTAATACCAACATATGGCGATATATAGGTAGGTTAAAACTTTTGGGCTAAATAATCAAGTTTAGTCTAACATATATACGTTAATTATATCAATATTGAAACGAATTCACTGTTAGTATTCCACTAAACGTCGGCATGTGATTTTCTCGGAGTTGTAAGAATGGTTCCTTTTATGTATATTCTATGGTGATACGTTGTCAATGTGTTCGTATCTTTTGGCGCAGAGTTAAACATTTTCGTAAAACACCGTATTTACTGAATTGGTGAATAGTGCGATGAATACTTGGTTGTTTTTGGTTGGTTGAACTGTCTATGCGTGTATTTGCAAAATAAACTTTAACCTCTCAATCTGTCTGAAGTAGACGAAAGGATTTGCCAGAAACATCCAGGAAATTGAGGGCTATAGAAAAGCCTCACCAGAAGTCGAAATTTCAAACACTTGTCGTAATAACAGTATATATTGGGAGGACATTTTGTACCACAATATAAACTTGTTATATATTTACTTCAAAACCATTGTACAATGATCGATAGATACTTTTACCTTGCCAAATTTTTACCACCAACGATTTATCGCTACTCAGATTGCAAGGAGAAATCACTGTACATTACGACGGTATCACACCCTCGTGGCACCAGACCACTCGGCTAAGTCGGAAGCTTACATCACTTTTGAGAGCAACCACTCAAGGGAACATTAAATTTGCCCGTACGTTTTAGTTTTAAGCGTGAGCATTCTATATGTTTTCATAGCTGCTAGATTTACAACATTAGTAGTGTATAAAAACACGTGTTTGTCAAGCAGGAATGAACTACGCGTTTGTAATGACTAAAGAGCTAGTTTTGTTTCGATATTTTAAGAGGACATTACTTTGTCCTGGATAGTTAGAGAGCAGCAATTGTGCTATTTTTGAAAATACCGCCAAATTTCCCAATGCGATTTTTGAAATCATCACCAAATTTCCTACAAAAATAGAGATTAAACCCAATTTTAGCAATATTTTGCACCCACATTCCTGGTTAAAGTTGTTGGATTTTACCTTATGAATTCGTAGCAGTTTGAAAAAATTAGTACAGACGTTTTCGATATAACGAAAATGTGGAGGCTAATACTAAACTGTTTTAAATCTATCTGTGTGGAGTAAGAAAACGATTTACTAGGTGCGTTCAAGAAGATGAGGGTTCTGTAAACCCTCATTTGAAACACATTCCGCACTTATTACATATATACATTCTGGGGGCATTTTGCCCGACACACTTGTTGTAGCTACAGACATGATTAGTTAGATTTTAGACAAAAGAAAAATTTTTAGTTTAGATTTAAATTTATTAGTCTTATAAGCAGCTGAATTGATAATTAGCTACAAATAACAATTGTTAATCGGAATCCTAACATATTCTGTTCTGTAATCTTTAGCAAGTGGTGGTCCAAAGCCTCAATTTATGTTTGCCACACGAACATCTCGATATATGTATGATGATGCATTTTGAGTAAATTAAATTTGGCTATAAAATTATTGCTTTGGATATTACCTAGGTTACCCGGGGTCTTCATTTGAGATTCGTACCCGTATTAAATATTATATCGCTACATTGTCAAGCCTTGTACAGACGAGACATTCGCAGTGCAGTTTATAATAGACGCGGCAGTGTTCGACTACGGTCTCCAGCAAAGGTATCAGGTGTCGTTTGTGTCAACATTAAGCCGCGTTCTCCGGTTTTAATATTTACTGTTTCCACATTTGGGCTTTTGGAACTCAGTTAGTAGTGCTTACCATCGGTGGAAATTACATAGTTCGAGCGAGGGACGATGTAGAAAGTTGATTTATATATGTGTAGTCGGTAGGATTATTATATATAAACAAGGCTAAAACTAATGATCGATTGATTATAAATGAAATATATTGCGGGCTTGTCAAACGTTTGCTATTACGAATAGTACGTATATATTTGGGCGGATGAACGTGCAGTGCAGCTACCTATGCGCATAGATAATAGGTATATTTTCTTTAGGTTCCGTTTCTACCAGAAATTATTTCGATTGATAGCAATTAATTTGTTTCGTTCAGCGCGACATGGCAACATGCGTTGGAGATGGGAAGTCTGACTCGCGTTCTCATCACACGCATCCATTCACGAAGGTTCTCCCGGTCGTTCTTTGCCATGTATCGGGGAAGATTTTTGTTGCATACGTGTAAAAACACATCAGATTATACCGTTCTTGTATCATTTCGGTTACCTACATTTTCAGTTTTTCATTTTTACACAAATTTAACCCTGAATCTAAAGTGTATCTCGTGACCATGTAAAAGTAATAATACAAGGTAACAATGTTACAATGTAACATGTAAAATGCATGTCTTTATTCATGTAAAATCATGGAACAAGGTTTGAACAATTTAATTTTATGTTCATGATGTGTTCAGAAGCACGTTTTAATGCAAATGTTGCTGCTATACAGGGTTCTTTCAGAATTCTAACCGTTATAATAGCCACAAAAACATATGACGACAGTAAATTTACCGTAGATGCACACATAAGCAATCAGAAGTGTAAGCTAAATACTTTTTCTTTAAATACAGAATCAAAATAAGTCTTCAAATAAAAATTTTAAGCAAAAAAATTTGTTAACGCAATTTTTAACCATTGCGTACAAAGTGTTTTAAAAATCATAGATTATATAGTTTTTTCGGATTTCATTATTCTACATAATTATCTGTTCATCAGGCATATATAATGGTCTTGCGTAGGCTAAATCTAAAGTTAAATTTTGCCATGTTTAAAATATTTAAACCCCTAAACTCATAGATTATGCATAACCACCGTCATTTATGTAACTGGTTATGCTACTACATGAAACAAGACCATAAATGCTTGTGACCATTTTGGCAGTCGTTATATATTTCTGCGGCTATTATAACGGTTAGAGTTCTGAAAGAACCCTGAGTAGCAGCAGCATTTGCATTAAAACGTATTTCTGAACACGTAATGAACATAAAATTAAATTGTTCAAACCCTGTTCCGTGATATTACATGGATAAACGTATGCATTTTACATGTTACATAGTAGCATTGTTACCTCGTATATTATATTTGTCCTCAAAAATGACAAAAAGTTTTCATCAAATCCAGCTTCGCAGATTCAGCGGTCACCCTATGTGTAGATGTTCGACGTTGTTTTAGACTGTTTACGGTGTTTCCATTTGTTCCATATTCAACTGTGATCATAAGTGCCGAATAACCGTCGACCTTTTCCGTGGGGCGGGGTGGGGGTACACAATTTTGCTATTGTAAATAGCCCATACCGCCCCACATGGGCATCTGTGATCATTAGCCGGCTAGCTGTTTTCTAAGAGTTTGAATCCAAATGGGGTTTGGAATTTAATGTTCAGAACCATTGATGAGTGTCGACCTTGGGTCGATAAAAAAATTAACAAGCCTTTAGCTGGCCGGTGTACAGAACTTGAAAAAAATTTCGCCATCATAATTGTTGGGTAACGAGTAAGTAGTATAATGGTTTTCCAGAAATACAATTATAGATTACACAAATCTACTGTTTGAATAAATTTTTTGTTTGTAATTGAGCAAACGCATAGTTGAATTAGCTCTAAATTCAAATACCTCGCGCTGGACGGTAACAACTATAAGTGTTGTGTATAATGGCCGATAAAATGACACCTACAACGACGGCGGCAATAGTGAACTCAACTCCCGGTGCCGGTGAGCCGATGCAGAATAACGTCGCTTCAACAAGCGCCAGCGGAGAAACGGAGCCACATAATATTGAAGAGCTCACTCAGTTTGTAAGTTTGGTACCTTTATATTTTGCTTTGGTACCCCTTGTCTAGATGGAATTCTTTGGAATAGACCTGGTCGAATTGTATTGGCGTTGCTTCAAACACTCGTGCCTTTTTGTCAAAATCCGAGAAGCCTACAACTATGGTTAAGCGCAGAAATAAAAGCAAATCATTCGCAAAATAAATTACACTATTCAGTAATACTATTCACGAACTAAAACTTTTACTTGTAGAAAACTAAATTACTTTACACTGATAAAATGGTTTAATTTTGAGTGAAGCCTGATTTAAATTTTAACATGACATATTTTATAATGAATTTGAAGCACACTATAATAACATCTCGAGCGACTGCGTCGGTAGCGGCTGTCTTCAAGGTGAGCCCGGGTTTTTTTTACCAAATAAGGACTAAAACCAGTTAAAAATATAAAGATTTAAACGAGCTAAGAGCTATGCAGAGTTTAAATGATATTACCGCATTTTGAAGGCGCTGCATTATTTGGCAATGCGATGAGGAATCTGGCTACATCATTTTGTTTCCTACATAGTATAGCTATGCTTGGGTAACTGCAATTTCAGGAATATACTGCCGAAAAAGTCGATGTATCCGGTTTTATTTTCGAAATAGTGTTGCTAATACTGCAAATCTGACTTCTAGGACGGCAGCTGTCAAATTCTGAGCTCTTGACTAAACGGCAGCTCCATGCACTTCATCTTTGGTTATAAAGGTTTTCTAAGTTGTGATGCAACTAGGTTGGCTCAAAACGTTGCCCATTACGGCAGAATGCGGCTTTTTATCTGAGTATTGAATAATGAAGTTTGAAGTTAGTTCATGTCCTTGGAAAAACGCGACGAACGCTGACGAATCGCTGCCTAAACTTTCTGAAAACACGCGCAGCACCACCGGAACTATATATATATGCTCCGCTGGTGCAGTTGGGTTTAGGAATATCGCTTTTAACGGCTAACCGGTTTATACTATAAACAGTAATTATTTATATGTAGCATGGGCGCAAACACCGGGAGATGGGAACGCGTCCCAGAAAAATGTCTGGGGACGGCCATATAGGCCCTCCCGCCCTCTCCAACTTCCCCTCCCCCCCCAAAAAAATATGGCAAATTGGTAAATCATGTGTGTATAATAGAAACTCATAGTAATCACCATGCACAGAACCATACGACGATTGCAAGACGTACTACGTCCCGTCACCCCTGATTTTTTCGTTCGTGCTGTGCTCCATCCCCCAGATTGTTTTCGCGTTTGCACATTTGATAAACAGCTTTGAGATTGAGCGGCAACGAGGGGCCAATAGTCATTTGCGCCAATGTATTTCATAGAAAATTTTTAAACGTTGCCCACGTAAACAGTACAGTCATTGGCAGAAATAATTACAAAGTGATCGATTGGTTCCGATTAAACAAAATTTCGATCGCTCGACCCACATAAAATACCACTAGTTATAATGAAATTTAACGATTTGGTCAGAATACATGTTTTAGACAGTTTATTTACTAGCATTGGGCCTGTTGGATTTAATGAAGTCAATGATCATTGCAGCGTATAGAAACAACATTCAGTGTGAAAATTTGAGCCAAATACCGCCACGAGTTGATAAATGGAGCAATAATAGCCTTGACGTTTTGCAACCAAATACTATATATTTCTTGCCCACCTACTGTCTAGTGAATATTGGTGTGATGTTTTGTAAATCGTGAAAGTGTTTCGTCAAGATAAGAGTAGATTCTTGCACTAAGCGCTAAAGTGCCCGTTATACATGGAAAGATTCTAAGTTCTCAAACTGGAATAGGAGCTATAATTGCAAACTAACAATAAACTAACTATAATAGTGATTCGAATTACCTTCTGGGTAAAAACAACGGTGATAAATCATATATATCCTTTGTTGTTTAGGGTATCGAATAGGTAATATATAATTATGTTTCAGATCCAAACATTGCTCCAACAAACGCAGGATCGATTCCAGCTAATGTCCGATCAAATCATTAAAAGAAATATCCTTTTTTTGCTTCAAACCAGGTAATGTGATTTCGCCTTACCCGCGGCCTTTTAGAATTTGAGGGAAAGTTATTTTAAAAATTTTGCTCCAACATTTGCTAGAAAACTCGCTTTTTGCATCAATAGCAGGATCAAGACGTTAAATTTTTAGTTATTGTTACGGATATCTAGCGGGCAAGGACTGCTTTTTGTTTCACTATACTGAGATGTATTGTCAGTGTATCTCTCACGTTTTCTTTATACCAATCGCAGAGCAGTAAAAGTAGGAAGTGAAGTCTCTGAACAAAAATGTCATCAATTGGTGTTTGTTACTCTTCTGTCAATAATATTCTTGTTGACTTTCGGGTTTTTCGTAGTTGGTACTCCCCGAATGAATTTCGGTTAGTTGGTACTCCGCGAGTGAATTTCGGTTAGTTGGTACTCCCGAATGAATTTCGGTTTGTTGGTACTCCCCGAATTAATTTCGGTTAGTTGGTACTCCTCCAATGAATTTCGGTTAGTTGGCACTCCCGAATGAATTTCGGATAGTTGGTATTACCCGAATGAATTTCGGTTTGTTGGTACTCCCCGAATTAATTTCGTTTAGTTGGTACTCCTCCAATGAATTTCGGTTAGTTGGCACTCCCGAATGAATTTCGGATAGTTGGTATTACCCGAATGAATTTCGGTTAGTTGGTACTCCCCGAATGAATTTCGGTTACTTGGTACTCCCCGAATGAATTTCGGTTAGTTGCTACTCCTCGAATGAATTTCGGTTAGTTGGTACTCCTCGAATGAATTTCGGTTAGTTGGTACTCCTCGAATAAATTTCGGTTAGTTGGTACCCCCCGAATGAATTTTGGTTAGTTGGAACTCCTCGAATGAATTTCGGTGGTAGTAATCTCTGATACATTCGGCTGGAAAAAGCTAGGTTATCGTAGTTACTTAAGTGTGGGGTAATGCCTGAGCACCAGTTTTAATAATGGACTGTTTCTCAATGGGAATCTTTTTAATTCATCAAAATTCTAGACAGTAATACCCATCGCTTAATTTGCGTATGTAGAATTGGTAGAACTTTGATTTTTAGGAAATAGTTATGATTTTTGCTGAAATTGTAAAGTATTGTGAGTTGATCAAATTTAACTTATAACTGACAGTTGAAAGTAATAATAAAATGAAATTAAATGCGAAATTTTATGTAAGACTGATTTACCTACGTACCTTAATATAACGTAGTTTTGTTTCCAATTACGTATGTACAGCTATGATCGACGGGTTTCGTTCAAGTACTTACGTCATATGACGTTTCTATTGGAATACTGGTGTAGTGGATAGTATATATCACTGCTTCTGCATGAAACATTGTGTAAAACATTGTTTAGAAAATTAAAATCAGCTGTGCAGTTATAGGACAGAAATACATACAAAACCGTTCGCGAAAAATTGACTAATAACAAACACTTCAGTCGATTAATACGTAAAAACCGTTCGTGAATATTTCGTGAACGAGTCGCAAATAAATTTGCTAAACTTTTATTTATGCCTGTAATTGTAGCCTAAAAGGGTCTACCGGACATTTGTTCACACAAAAGCTTGTGTGATAAACTTTTCCAACAGTTATACCTTGATTTTTTGGTGCTGCTGAGATGTGTGTTTAAAAAAGTTTCGTACACAAAAATTGGATTATTTTATAATGTATATCAATTAAGCCAATTAGGGTGAATACGTATTTTCCTTAACTCACCAATTTTTCGGGTTTTACTTGACGAAATGGGCAATCGAATCGACGATCTGGAGCGAAATATTGGCGAACTCATGACGCAAGCCGGCGTGGACGAAGCTGAAAAGTGACGTCATTCCCTACTACGGCAATGAACATTACTTCTCTGTAATTTTGTGTATGACTGCTCATATTTTTTGGCTTTGATTTGGTATAATATTATTGTATTGGGTCGTAGAATGGCATCCTGGTTCTTCAAAACCTATTTTCACTGTCATGTGCCAATTGCAGCACCGCTGTTTGGGGAAAACAGCTAATTTTATCAAGAAATTGGCAATGTGAAATGGTGTGCCACTTGATAGTGTCGCAGCTTTAGTCTAATATTTGCAGCTCATCTCATTATCCGGGGAAGTTCTGACTTTTGGTGCGTGAAAAAATGGGGATACTTTGACTTCAAGTCGACTTGAAAAGCATTTCTCTTAAACTAAAGAAGAAGCTTATTAGGCGGAAAGGGTTAAGCTAACTATGTGAAAATCCTTAATTAAAAATTCGATAGTGACTTTGCTACTAAAAATATTGTTGACATAGCCAGGTGTCAAATTTTAACCCGGTACGCTGAAATGGTTGTTGAAAATTTGTAACTGTGTCTCATTTTATGGATATAGATCATTCTAATTCACGATTGTAAAGTTTTAGATCCAGTGAAAACTCCTATATTCTGAGTTATTCGTACTACGTACAAAATAGACAAACGTGGTTGTTCATTATTGCATTCATGTAGACATGGAAATCGGAGTGTTTATGTTGAAATATGTATCACGAAGCTAAAAGATTAGATGGGAGAAGGTTTTCGAGCTCCTCTGGATTTGGTCCGTAAATTGAGGCTTCGGCCGATTCCAAGATGAGCGTCCAACGTCCAGGTAATTTAAGTTCGCATGGGAAATCGTCGGTTTAATAAGAGGAGGTAGCCAAGGTTCTCTACCATCACATTATTGGGTCGCCTAGTAATAAAAAACCCTGAGTAGCGCGAACCGCGGGGTGTTTAAAAACCCAGGTTTCAGTTGGCAAATAATATGTATTGTGCGTGCCAAATACATGACAACAATATAAAATGTAACTATAAGATTCTCCAGTATTAACCTGGGAAAAATCACACCCTGGGGTTTTAGGTTCCACCTGGCTTGAGCTAAAGCTATGCTCCAATTATTCATGATCCTATAACGAAGCCAGTCACATATATCTTATCTATATTTAAACCGACTTTGCTGACATATGAAGACACCAGCGCAAAAAGTAGCAGATCGACAAAAATTTCAAAAATGAGATACAAATACTGTTGTACATAATTTTTCGCGCTCTTTCCGATGAGCGTGGTCTCAAGGCCAAAAAGTAGCAAATTGATGAGATAAAATCTTTAATTCGTAGCAGATCGACATATTTCTCGAAACTTTGGGGGCAAAAAGTAGTATATCGACACCGTGTCAATCTGCTACATTTTGCACGAACATACTACCAGAATATCTGAACAAAAAGTAGCAGATGGTGTTAATATGCTACGTTTTGCACAAGATCAAGTAACAAAGTAAACACATTGAACCGATCGCAGATAACTAATGCGGCGCCAAGGTGCTGTTGAAGGGCAAATACTAAGATTGACCGAAACGCTATTAACACCGTCCACTTCAGTATGCTACACGACTCATTGTATATATAAACTTTTGTATATATCCGCACCATTCGGTGTCATGTATATATATACGAAATTACAAAATTGTGTATGAATAGAATATAAGTATATTCTGTCCATGCCCATTTTGGGAGAACTCTGTCGTTTCAGGATTCTTAGAGTTAAAGTAATATACAACTAACTAACTTATTAATATTAATGCAGTTAATAGATAATGCAGTTTGAAATTGGAAGTTATGTGTGGTCTAAGTGGGGCAGAAAGCACTGGCCCGGTATAATTAATAACCCAATAACGGCACCAACTCCTCCACCATCTCTTAATCATTTTCATATATGGTTCTCAGGAGACGATAAATATAGCTGGATTCATAAAAATAATTTGCTTCCTTTCGATAATCCTAATTTGGAAAAATTTATTAAAGTGTCACCTAAAGACACAAAACGCTTTGCAAAAGCAATTGATGACATTAAACAATACAGCAAAGATGTGAATAACGAGTATATTGTCCGTCTGATTCAAAATGCGACGTCAGAAATTGATCAAATTGTGAAGGAAGTGCTCGACGGTATTATCTACGATGTCACCAAAGAACTTCAAATACACGTGCCCTCACCAACGTTAGCAACCAACAAATCAAAGTTTCGAGCGTTACCGCCTGAATTTGATAGTTCGGAGAACGAGGTTTCCGATCCCAACGACGAAGAATGGTTACCGGAACAAGGTTATATAAGTTCTTTGTTACAACCGTGTAGTAAAGCAACGTTTTACAAGTTTGACATCGAGGTTTATAACGACATATAAAAAACATTTTGTGTAAAGTTAAACGGTTAGATAACATGTTTTACGTTTTATACTTTATGTGTGATTGTGTGACATCAAAGAGCGCAGACATTGAACGTTATAATTTGTGTGATTATCAATCTAAAGTTTCAGCTGGGTATATGGTTGTCCCAAAACTACTGTTAAATGCTTCTCCGGAGACAAGCTATACTATCACTATTAGATATATTATTTGATAATTGCTTGTGCAACCCTGTACGTATTTTGAATATCAAATATTAGTTACGATAATCATGTCTTCATTTTCTTTGGTTGGTTGTTGCAGCAAGAATCGACGGCCCAAAAAGATGTCAAAGCGCTCCGAAGGTATCCAGCCACACATACAAGTAAACAACAGCTTGATGGATATCGAAACTAATGGTGAACAGCATCCGACGCAGCAGCTCCCGGAACGTACTTCAAATGTTGAGATTCTCGCTGATAATGACGACAACGAACAATCCGAAGATTCAGAAGATGGAGGTAACAAACAGCAAAATGCTACTAATATTATTGTGTTGTATTGATCTTGGCCGCCGATAAGCCGCATGCTAAAGCCTGAACTAATGCAATGTCGATGTTGTTGTTGTATAATCATTATGTAGAACCGTAACGACAGTTATGTTAAATCTACTGTTTCCTATACAAGGCTACTATCACT